>APFE030343687.1:0-38209 GCA_000404065.3 Pinus taeda | reverse complement strand
AGACATCTTCACCAAAGCGTTTGGAAGAGAAAAGCTTGAAAGATTCAGAACGATGCTTGGACTCACCAACATCCCTTCAGATTAAGGGGTGGAATGTTGACACCTAATCCTCAGTGATTGGGGAACTGAATGTGAACAGTCATCGAGAAGATGAACTGAACAATCACATTCATGTATATAATAGTTAGCTGGCTAAATGAATAAATGCATTAGTTTTCTGGAGTTACTCCTAGCCTGATAGTGTAAATGCAAGACATAGGTTCTAAAGGCTTTGAGGGATTGGATTAAGGCATAAGCTTCTTTTTCAATAATATCATACCTAAGGTCAGCATCCCTCATCACTTTGGAAAAGAAGGCTATTGGTTGGTCATCGCCATTTGTGCTCTTCTGTAAAAGTATAACAGCTAAGGTTGTCTCAAATGCAAAAGAAAATATGCTAAATGGTGAAGAATAATCAGGACTCGCTAATGCAGGGGCCTTAGATATATCATTTTGATCCGATCAAAAGCATATCTAGCAGAAACTATCAATTTCACTTCATTGTTTTTCTTTAGCATGTCAGTTATATCCTTTACTATCTCTACATAATTAGGGATGAACCTTCTATGAAAATTTATTTTCCTAAAGAAGGTTTGTATCTCTTTCTTATTCCTTGGTAGAGATAGGGTCTGAATAGCTGAAACTCTCTTTGGGTCAATTATAACTCCCTCCTTGGAAATTATATGCCCCATATATTTCCCTTCCTTTACAACAAATAAAGATTTCTTCAGATTGATGGATATGCCAGATTTCCTACATCTGTCAAAAACCTTGCTCAAGTGCTTTAAATGATTTTCACCAGAATCAGAAAAAAAATTAAATCATCTAGATAAATGCCAATAAATTCATATGTTTTACCTACAAATTCTAGATCCATGGCTCTCTAGAAAGTGGCTCCAACATTGGTCAACTGATCAGTGATCATTATTTTAGCTAAAAAATGGAAGTGCTCATAATTGCTTCAAACCTAAATGACTGGATAGAGTTCATCTCAAGGATTCCATCATTGTGGATGGTTCGAAAAACTAACCCCATGTGACCAAGCACCCAAACCAGGAGCTAGGGGCCAACTGTTAAGCAGGATTAGTGACCCACCAATCAGTTTAGCATTTAATTAATCTTAATTAAGTTGGCAAAATTTATGGAAGAGCCACTAAATCTGAAACCACCACCAAATTTGGCAGACTTAACTGGCGTCTCTCTAGATTTAGCAGAGGTTTTCTAGGAAAAATTGTTTGAGCCTTAACTTACTCACTTCTAAGCCAAATTTTGAAAATTAATAGTCATTTTTGGCTAATTGGCATGCTGGGAACTCATTGGAGTAGGTTTTAAAGGTAGAAGACATCATCTATAGGTGTTTTTCTTCACTTGAATATTTTTTAAGCCTAGGGCCACCAGTTGTTGGAGGCCATTACCAAAGCAGTTGGTAATCCAACTGAGTAAAAAAATCATCAGTTTTGGCTAATTGGCTGCTGGGAACTCATTGGAGTAGGTTTCAGAGGCATAAGAGGTCATCAACGGGTGTTTTTGGTCACTTGAAGACTTTTTATGCTTAGGGCCACCAGGTGTTGGAGGCCATTCCCAGAGCAGTTGGTAACCAAATTGAGTAAACAAATAGTCATTTATGATAGGTTTGAATGTTCTAAAATCATTGGAATGGGTTCCAAGAGAATTGGATGCATATAACAACAATTTGATCACTATTGAATCTAATACAAAGGTCCACACTATGAAGTTGGACCAAGGAGATGTAGCCTAGGACGGGTGAACTCCTTCAACAAAAATTTGTGTATTGAGCTCTGTTATTTGTGCTTGCTATGTTTTATATGCTTTTTTTCAGCCATTTAAATTCCTTCTTTTAAGTTCATGCAAAAAACTAAATTTCACCAAGTTAGATGAATTGACAATCACATGCTCATGGATAAACTATCTATGGATGAGCAAACCAAAGAAAAGAAAATTTTGTATTTGGAAATGATACTAGCACAACATTAACTAGCAATCAAATTCAGATCATCAACCCAAATGGCGTTCTAGCATACATGAATGTATCCCAAGGAGTGGTGAAAGCAGTTTTGTCTTGGTCAGCTTGACTTACCATGATCTAGTTGTAGCCAGAAAATCCATCTAGCATACAAATCCTATTTGCACCTGAAACTTTCTGAAGTAGATGATCCATTTTGGGCAATGGATAGTTATCCTTTAAGGATTTTTTGTTCATATTTCGGAAGTCTACACATAGCCTAATCTCACCATTTTTCTTTCTAACAAGAAATAGGTTGGCTACCCAATCAAAATACCTTAAAGTTACTATGAAATGAGAATCAAGCATCTTTTTAAGCTCTTTCTCAATAGTTGGAAGTAGTATGGGATTTAATCTTCTTAGTTTTTGTTGAAAGGGTCTTTCTTCTATTTTCAAAGGAATCTTATGCTCAATCAAAGATGTATCATAAGTTTTTAACTCATTATAAGACCAGGAAAAAACATCTTCGTAATTTTTAAGAAGATACAAGTATTTGATTTTCCCATCCAAAGGCAAGGTTGATGACAATTTAACATTTCTCACATCATTTAAATTCCCAATATTGCATTCTTTGATTTCTTCTTCAAGTGAGCTAAACAAGCAGTTTTTAGAAACATCATTATTATCAAACAGTTTTTCCAATGCAACTAATCCTTTGTGAATAAAATTATTAGATAATTGGATGATATCATCATCAAGAATTTTAGGACTAAATGAAGTTTCTGGGCTTTTGTGATTTGATTCCTGAACATCTTTTTTATCTTCTTCAATTTGCATATTTGAAAATTCATCAATGACTTGAAGGAAAGATTTTAATTGTTCATCATCCTCAAAAATTTTCTAGTGTTTAAGGTTATCAGGAATTGATGGTCTATACTTGACTTGAATCTAGTACTCTAGCAATACTAGCTCAGGGATTTTGAAAGAGCTTGCTGAGACACTTAGTGAGTCAACATGCATATTTTCATCTCTGGGTATAGAAGTTATGTTAAATCCTTGGAAGAAATTTCCAATTGTATCCCAAGCCTCATTTCTATAGGACCTAAGTCTTGGGTGTTCTGTTTGACACAAATTTCTAACCTGCTTCACTATTAGCTCAGGAAGGTAAGAACTTGTGTGCGGAGCATGTAACAACCCTGCTCCCCCACCCTCTTTCATATAGATTTGTTGTTATTTTGGGTAGAAATAAGCATTTGATTTGTGTGCATGACTAAGCAGAAAAATCTTGAAAAGAATCTTAAACCTCTACCCAAACCTGATAAAGCTAAGGGGCCGATGACCCTTGGTTGATCGACCTTTATAGATGAAATCCTTAAAAAAGTAGAATCTCAGCCTTCAGTGGGACCTAGAAAAGCTTCTTTTAAACAACCTACTAGTTCCCTTCAAGCCACAAGATCACCACCTGTAGCCTTTGCTGAGGTGCACAGCCAAACAGGGGAGCAATATTTTCAAGAAATTGAGAATTCTAGCCCAAAATCATTGCAAGAAGGAAACCTTACTAATCTCCATGAAGGGAGAGGAGAAACAGGGGAAACTGAAGAACCAAGATCTTCCCTTGGAATAGTTTAGCCGTTAAGCAGCCCAGATAAGGGAACTACTGCAAAAATCATCCTGAACGAAGCTGAAAAAACTGAAGAGCTAAAATCCCCCCATACATTAGCTCAGCAAGGAACTCTCATCATCCCAGACAAAGGAAGTGTTGTTAAGGCCATTCCCGCTCCTTCTAGCTAGCCTAGGAATACCCTCCTAGAAATCCCAGAAGGTTATTGGCACATATTTGACCAAATGGCCCAGAACCAGCAAACCCCCTAAACCTCCACACTGCAATATCCCATTGTAGATACTGCAGTTAATGCACCTATGAAGGTCATTCCTCTCCAAAATATCCCTACATTTCATGGCTTAACATCTGAAGATCCAGACACATTTTTGTTTGAATTTGATGTGCTGTGTAGGGGGTACAAATTATCACCGATCCCCAAAATCTAAAAATATTTCCCTCCACATTAAAAGGAGTTTCTTTACGATGGTTTATGGGGTTAGGTGGAGGTTTTATAAATGACTGGGATCATATGAAAGGTGCCTTCCTGAAGAAATATCATGATTATTGTAGGTCAAGAGAGTTAAAAGGTGAAATATTTCAGATGGTAGCTAGACCTAATGAGACACTAGAAGAATATGTTGAACATTTTTAGTATAATCTTCAAAGATCTTCGTATGCATCATTAGCCTTACCTGATAATGTATTAAAAACAACATTATTAAAGGTATGAAGAAACATGGATTGAAACACTAAATATTATGGGAAAAGGAGACATCTATTAAGAAGATTTTGCTAACATCATTGATTTATGTATCAAGAGCTCACAAGGCAGCACAAGGCTAAAACCAACTGAACATGACAGGTTTACAAGGGACAACAAGATCTCTGGAGAAGGATTAACCAGCGTAGAAATTAGAAATTTACTGGAGAATTTCAAAACTGATATATTGGGGACTCTGACAATGCAGCTCGATATTATGCAAGTGAAACAAAAACAAGCAGAAAAGAGCAAAATCTGGCAACATTCTACCCCAGATGCAGAAAGAAACACAACCACAAAGAGTGCCTACTAGATGCAATTCAAGTTTGTGCTATCTGTACAAAAGACTACTCTACAGAGAACTGCCCCTCACTTCTTGGTTTCAAAGCAGTATACAAAGAAGTGGAAGAAGAACCAAAACCGATGTACCTACTTAATTAACACTGTCAATGGCAGCCGCGACATTCAGGTATGTTCCCCAATCCATCTTCTTCTTTCCAGCCTCTGCAATATCATGCTTAGCAATATAATACAATGTGGCAAAATCAACCTCCCTTCTCAAACTAGTCACAACAACCATTTCCTTCATCATTAGCATGGCCGAATCAAGTAAGCCAACCTAATTGGCCAAATTCTCCCTATGCTCCACCATATTGGCAAAACAATGCATATCCAACACAATGGTCCCCTCCCACTTTGCAAAGTCAAGCCTGGCAGATAAACTAGCAAAGATCGATGAATCAGCTAGCAGGTACCATTCCAATCCCTCAACCTACACTGCTAGCACTACAAAAAAATCCCCAGTCCAACTTAAGACCACAACTCCCAACCCAACCCAACCTGAACCCAAATAATAAACCAGTTCAATCCATTCAAATAATTGAAACACCAGAACTAGAAACCGATCTAAGTGCAACGACCTTCAATTAAGGTCTAGGCACACAATAACATCCGAGGGATATAAAAAAGTTCAAGTTGAAAATCAGTTACCCACAGAACAACCATTACAAGAAGAAGATGTGGTCATACAACAGACCCATGACCAAGCAACCACATCGTCTCCCCCATTCCTAGAACGTTTAATCATACCGCACCCTATAAAACATCCTGGATTTGATATTATGGGAGAACTAAAGAATTGGTACATAAAAATCCCACTCCTCTAAGCTATCCAAGATATCCCAATATATGTAAAGACCATCAAAGAGCTATGTATAAAAAAACCAAGGAGGAGAATTACAAATAACCCAACAGTCCAAGTAGTTGGCACCCTATCTGATCTGTTATCAAGAAGAGAAGCACTTGTCAAATATGAAGACCCGGGAAATCCAATAGTGACAGTGCAAATCAATGGACAAACCTTTTCAAATGCCTTAGTTGATTTAGGGGCCGCAATTAATATTTTAACAACCACCACTTGTCAAAAACTGGGCATTACATCAGTAGAACCAACCTCCACCTTATTAGAACTGGCTGACCGATCAATAGTTAGGCCAGAAGGTACACCACAAGATGTCATGGTATCCATTGATTCCTGGGAATATCATGCCGAATTTTTGATAATAAACCCCAAAAACTGACTTGATGGACACCCGTTAATTCTAGGCAGACCTTGGCTTGCGACCGCTAATGCTTACATTGGCTGTCAACAAGGCAGTATAACCATAACTAGAGGAAGTAATATAAATAATCTAGCCCTATACCCTCCAGCCCAGCCAAGTGTAACAATAATAAAAACTAACAAACATCTTGTATCATACCTCACAGAAAACATTAGATCCCCATTAACCATACAAGATGCCCTCGATTTTAAAGATCAAACAGAGAATGATACTATTAACAACTTCATTAACCAAGCTGAATCCAAATCCCACGTACAATGTCACATGATAGAGGCAACATTTGACAATGAACTAGAATAAGATCCTCTCAAAGACAGTCATGATCAAATAATACCCACTACCTCTATTTCAAACAGCAAAACTATGGAGATTGAGCTAGAAAAAACCTTGAACATCAATAATAACCTGACTCTTGAACAAGAAGAAAAGTTGGTCCAACTATTGAGAAAATACAAGGAAGCTTTTGCATGCGATTATCCAGATATGAAGGGAATTGATCCCCAACTATGTACACGCCACATTTATACAGAAAAAGATGCGAGACCTATTCGCCAACCCTGACGGAGACTTAACCCTCACCTGAAAGACATTGTGAAAGTTGAATTACAAAAAATTTTGGATGTAAACTTTATTTATCCGATCTCCGATAGCAAGTGGGTCTCTCCACTAGTAGTGGTGCCAAAGAAGAATGGAAAGTGGAGGATTTGTGTAGATTATAAAGAATTAAACAAAGCAACCTAGAAAAACCACTTTCCCCTTCCATTCATTGATTAGGTATTAGATACATTAGCAGGAAAGAAATTCATTTCTTTCTTGGATGGCTTCAGTGGGTACAATCAGATTCAGATTACCCCTAAAGACTAGGACAAAACTACTTTTACCTGTCCATGGGGAATGTTTTCCTATAGAGTCCTACCCTTTGGCCTATGCAATGCTCTTGCCACATTTCAAAGGGCCATCCTCAGCATCTTTTCAGATTTAATAAATAAAGGGCTCGAAGTATACATGGATGATTTCACACCATATGGAGATGATTTCGACCCAACAATAGACACATTAGAAAGGCTCCTACAATGATGTATCGCCACTAGGCTCTATTTGAGCCATGAAAAGTGCTATATGACGATGAGTGAAGGACTCATCCTAGGTCATTATAGATCAACGGCTGGAATACAAGTAGATCCAGCCAAAATTCAAATAATTTTGCTAATACCTACTCCTACCACACAGACAAAGGTACACAGTTTTCTTGGATTTTCTGGTTATTATAGGAGATTTATAGAACATTTTTTCTGAAATAGATGCACCTATATACGCACTAATAGGGAATGTTGATTTTGTTTGGATAGATAAATGCGATCTCACTTTTGAGGATCTGAAAAAATCTTGTGTCAACAGCCCCATTGCTCAGAGACCCAAATTGGGACTTACCATTTCAAATTTCATTAGATGCTTCAAACATAGCTATTGGAGCAGTCCCTGGGCAGGAAGAAGACAAAAAACCATATGAAATCTACTATATTAGCAATAATTTGTCTCCTGCTGAGCTAAACTATATTGTTGCTAAAAAGGAATTTTTAGCTATAATACATGCTGTAAACTAATTTAGGCATTATATCACTGGATATCCTATTGTTCTATATACAGACCACTCTGCCATAAAATATTTAGCAAATAAACCAATTACAAATGGTAGAGTAACAAGATGGTTGATTTTGTTGCAGGAGTTTGACATCACAATAAAATATCGACCTGGGAAAGAGAATCTTGTAGCTAATTTTCTCTCATGAATGCCGAAGCCAGTGGACGCAAGAACAGTCAAAGATCAATTTCTAGATGAACATTTATTTGTTGTTACTGTCAAGATACCCTGGTATGTTAATGTTGCAAATTACTTAGCAGTAGGCAAATTATCAAAGCATATGACCCCCATTGAATGAAAACAGATTGTGCAATGTAGTACCCCTTTTTTCTTGGATTGGGGGCTACCTATTTCATACAGGGGAAGATATGCACATCAGAAGATGAAATATTTGACATTCTGAAAGCCTATCACAACAGACCATGTGGCGACATTTCGTAGATCAAAGAACTGGTCACAAAGTTTTGCAAACAGGGTATTACTGGTCGACAATCTTCAAAGACACGAATAAATTTGTTCAAGCTTGTGATAGTTGCCAAAGAGCAGGATGCCCCAGACAATCCGACGAAATGCCTTTGAACTTACAGCTAGTAATCGAACCATTCGAGTGTTGGGTGCTTGATTTTGTTGGTTCGATCAACCCATCATCAAATTAGAAAACATATATTCTGGTAGCAATTGAGTATGTGACCAAATGGGTTGAAGCAAAGGCACTTCCAAGAGCTACAGAGGATTCTGTCATTCATTTCCTGTTCCAAATATTTGTGCGATATGACCTCCCAAGAGACATAATCACAAACGAAGGACCATAGTTTGCAGGGAATAAAATTGTTGCAACATTAAAAAACTATCACATTTAGCACAAGATTACCACTCCATATCACCCACAGGCAAATTGCCAAGTAGAGAGCATGAATAAAGTCATATAGGAAATATTAACAAAAACCATTGTGTCACATAGATGTGATTGGGCTACAAGATTACTGAAGCCTTGTGGGCATACTGAACAAAGTGGGGAAACACCACTGGTTATTCACCATATTAGCTGGTATTTGGAAAGGAACCCATTTTTCCAATAGAGTTCGAAATACAAATGCTAAGAACAACACAGGAGGTCGGTCTAGATTTAAATGAGGTACAAACTAATAGACTACAACAAATTAGTGAACTAGATGAAATTAGGCTCTCGGCTCTTCAACGCACTACATTAATCCAACAGCAAAGAGCAAAATGGCATGACGCCATGATCAAAAGGAAAATCTTCCACGAAGGAGATTGGGCACTCCTATATGATTCCAGGTTTCAAGATTTTCCGAGAAAAACTTCAGACTCGCTGGCTTGAACTGTATGAAATCCAGAAAGTGCATGACAATGGCACTATTACTTTGACTATTATTGATGGATCTGGACATACCTTTAAAGCAAATGGCCAACGACTGCGACTGTACCATAAACCGCTTACTCACGAATCCTTCTACTAGCAACTTCGGGAAGATTCTGACGTGTAGATTTTGGCTAAGGGAGATAATTCTTCCTCACCTTTGGTTCACTAAGTAATTTCATTACTTTTAAATTTTGTACATAACTTTTTTTGTTTTGTTTGTATAAATTACTTTCTATATATATTTCTGCATTTTTGCAATTTTTTTTACATTTTGTTGTTCTTTTCTGAAGGAACAACACTTTCACCATTTGGCTGTTCCTTTTCGAAGGAACAACACTTTTGCATTTTGTTGTTCCTTTCCGAAGGAACAACATTTTTCCCTCTTTGCTATTCCTTTTCGAAGGAACATCACTTTTGCATTTTTTTGTTCATTTATGAAGGAAGAATATTTTTCATGTTTTGTTGTTCCTTTTCGAAGGAACAACACTTTTGCATTTTGTTGTTCCTTTCCGAAGGAATAGCCTTTTCGCCATTTTGTCGTTCCTTTCCGAAGGAACAAAACTTTCACGTTTTATTGTTCCTTTCCAAAGGAATAACACTCCTGCATTTTTGTTGTTCCTTTCCTAAGGAACAACACTTTCACATTTTGTTGTTCCTTTTCGAAGGAACAACACTTCCACATTTTTGTTGTTCCTTCCGAAGGAACAACACTTTCGTTTTTTTGTTGTTCCTTTCCAAATGAACAACACATCTGCGTTTTTGTTGTTCCTTTCCGAAGGAACACTTTCATTTTGCTGTTCCTTTATGAAGGAACAACGTTTCCTCATTTTTGTTTGTGCTTGTTTTATTTGTTGTTCCGATCAAGGAACAACTGTTGTTCCCCTCTTAAGGGACATCAGTTTCGAGTATGTTTTTTTATTGACGTGCCTCTTAAAGGAACTGCGGTTTTTGTGTGCAAATATTCTTTTTCTGTCCCTCTAAAGAAACAGTAGTTGTTCCATCTAAATAACAACACTTTTTTTAGTTCATTTTTCTTCTTTATGTATGTGTGTTTTACCATTTAGAGGACTTTTGGGAGCGATGGTCATTTAAGGCACAACTATATATTTATGCAAGAATACAAAAACTAGAGGATACTGAAATCATCAAGCCAAAGAAAAATCATTATCTTTAGAGAAATTGCTTTGAATTAACAAGAGAAAAGAAGAAAGGACACAACTATTTACATCACTTTGTTGTCTTTATTTTCACTGACACCAATTTGATTGATTATTTTTATCATGATGGTTCTTCCTAAATCTCCATAATTCTCTTTGATCATTATTATTGAATAAGAATAAGGGCATATTTTCCTCTATTGAGATGTTCAGACTTCTTCCACCATCCCTACTCTTAAGGAGTGATGAGCCACCCTCTGTATATAAATAGGAAAGTGCTATATAACAGAAAATAAGAAAAGAAAAGATACATATCTATATGATTACTAACATGATTTGTCAGATGAAGGATGGGGGTCTCATCAAGAGCCAACCTACCATGATCATAAGGAAGAAAGTGAAGTGGCATTCCCATTATGGCCACCACACCAGGGATATGATCCAAGAGGCACATCAGAAAAATAAAAAGTCCTTGGAACAAGAGGTCTCATCACGAGCCGACATGTCCACCTTTCACTCCCTCCTGGTGAATGGAATTGTGATTCATCTGGTTACCAAGCCAGCACAATGACCTCCATTCTGACATCGCACAACACTTTCCTAGGCATACACAAAGGATTATGGTTCTAATGGTGAAATTAGCAACTCTGTCAAGGTTATGGACACCTATGGGCAACATAGCTCTGCTGATGGTATTGAAGTCATAATTTTCATATACCAATGGTCATTATAAACCCTTTTTCTTATATCTTTATAGTGATTTCAAATGAGAATATGTCATATGACCCTTTTAAACCTTTGATACATGAAAATCATTTACAACTCAATCATGATGGTTAAAGTGAATAATGACCGCATAAGAACTTTTACTCACGTGAGTTGTCCTATCCTCTATTTCTCGCGTCATATCACGACATTTCCAATTATTAGCAATTTCCATCATAAGCCTCGATTTTGTTAATCCACTCATTTTTTTAAACATGTCATATATCTATATATGATTGCAGTTTAGCATGTTGCTCCTCTATTTGATGGTTGAGGACAGCATATCACATTGCATGGGGGCACGGGTGATCTCCATAATTCACTGGCATATGCTTCAGCTCATTATTCGGAGGTATTATGACTTCACCAAAACTCGGGAATAACAAGCCTAATGGTATTGTGTTTCCCAATATGCATGGCCTATTGTTCCAATGCCATTTCCGTGTTTTTCTCTATAAAAATTAGCAGTAAGTTAAAGTCTGAACAACTTGTTGTTCCATCATCTTCCCTGTGTTTTTTTTTAATAGCGAGCTAAAAATTTGAATAGCTTGTTGGTCCCTCATAATCTCTGTGTTTCTATAGTGTGGTAAGCCTGAACAAAATAGGAGGAAGATCAATTCGCAGTGAGCCATATGTGTTGATGGTCTCTGACGCTGCACACGAAATCTTAGTAAGGGAAAGATGGATAATGTACCTTAACTGTCTACAACAATCTAACGAGACAATGGCAATTGAATTTCTGCAAAATTTGCAAGAAAATCATTCCATGGTGAGAGGGAGACAAATAGTGGTCACAGATGACATAATTGCTGAAGTTTTGAGACTACCAGCCATTGGACTTGTATGGACTTTGAAAAAGGTCAAACTGCAAGATGCCATAACCATCTTCCGAGGTGAAGGGAAAAACCTTACTATCAAAGGAAAAGGGGTCCCACCGACAACCTTGGGAGAGCCTTGGGAAAAATTGGCAAGAATTGTCCAAAGCTACATCACTTGCGATGGCAGAAAAGACATGGTAAGACCACACCATCTCAAACTATTAGCCATATTAAAGCAAAAATGCACTATGAATTTGCTTGCATTCTTAAATTTTTTATTGCATGATGTTGCCCGAAGTATAAGAAAATCTTGCCATGTGGAATCAGTAGTAAGCCATCATGGTTTAATTAAGTTGATAGTCAGTTACAGTCTTGCTCAATAGCAGAGTAGTTGGGAAGAATTGATTTTCTTGATAGATGGGGGATTGACCTTGCCAGCCCCAAAACGAAAACACATTGCTAGCACATCAATTAGACCACCGAAACAAATACAATCTATCAGATTGGCAAGAAGCAAAGGAATGCTAGGAAATGCCCAGGGAAACATTAGCCAACCTGTGGAAATACATGATTCAGAAGACGAGCAACCCCCACAACTTGAAGGTGGGGAAAATGAAGAAGAATTAGAGGAGAATGAAGAAGAAGAACCGAAGGAGGAAACTGAGCAATCCGGTCAGGAAGAAGGGGGGGAAGCAAAACAATGCAGTGAAAGTCCTCTACAAAACCCTTTGTAAGAAGATGAATTGGTCCAAATTTTGGCCAATATGGGCCAGTATGTCCAACCTCACAACCCACTCAACTCCCATACCGAAGAATGGCCATAGGAACACTCTGCCCATGATAAGAGCGCATCTGAGGAGATGTGCGACAAAGAGGAAGAAGAAGAATAGTCCTAAGAACAATATAATCATGATAAGAGTGTATTCGAGGAGGTGGGTGATGAGAAGGAGGAAGAAGACCAATTTGTCCCTAGTCAAAATACACCCGAATAAATGCATGATGAAGAAGAGGTAGAAGAAGAAGCTGCCCAGGGGACAGCAGAACAAACTAGGGTTTCTACCCTTGAAAAACCCGATCAACAGAACACTGAAGAAGTGCTCCAAGAAGGAAACATGGAAATTGGCCAAGGTGAAGGTACGATACCTGAAGTATAAAGCTCAGGCCTGAGAAAAGAAATGGTTGTTCCTTCTAAGAAAACAGATGAAATGAAAAAGTTGCAAAAGGAACAACAGAGATTGCTTAACGTAATTAAGCAACTTCGACAACAAATAAGAGTCTTAAAAATGGGGAAGAACTCAAAAGGAACCCCTGGGGCAAATCATGTAGCCACCTAGGCAAAACCCCATAATAAAAAGACCAAGAGGACTCAAGCCAAACCTGTTATTCAAAATCATGAGGAACAACATTTGGCTGTTACAAATGCAAAAGCACAAACAAACAACACACCAGCCTATGATAAGGAAGTCCAGACAGAGGTACTGATAGTTCGTGATAAGGAAATAGAGAATATAAAAACCAGATGTCACAATAAGGAGATCCAAGTAGATCTCCAACCCAAAATTGCCATGATGGATAATGACCTAAGGATAGTAACTCTACAAAAATATTTGGCACAAGCCCAACAAATGATAGAAAAACTCACAGAGGAAGCTGTTCCTCAAGAAAAATATCAGAAGTTACAATACCAGCTAAAGAACATCAACGCATTAGAAAGCCAGGCCTTCGATGGATGGCGAAGGGTAGAGGAAAGAGTCAAAAAGGTAACCCATAGACTAGACACAGTTATAAATTAAATGGATACCTTATGTTCTCTGTATACTGATGTTCTAGCGTGTAGGGCACACACAAAAAACTATGCTTTGTTTTTGATGGAAGGATATTTACAATTGAAAATTAAGGTTGTCAAGGCAAGAGTGCCTATAGAGATAAAAACCATTGATGATTTCATAAACTGTTGTAAGCATTACGGGGTGAAAGTTTAGTGATTGTTATGTGAATTTTATTTGCACAATCTTGTGATAGATGGAGACATGGAAAAGAATCCTAGCCCTTTCGTGGGTGATGTCCAACTTCAGGCATTTATTTCTTTTGTTGTTAATCAGATAAAGTGGCTTAAAGCCTACAATATCTTCCAAAGATAGGAGAATGGGTGAGATCTGTGGGTAAGGGGTGAACCTAGAAACCCATTGCAACTATGGAATAAACATAGGAGCTTAATGAGAACTCAAGATGTGATCCAGACATTGGGACCAATTCACGTAGCAGTCATCTGGCAAGGGGAAGAATACTTCCTAACCATAAAATACCTTGCCATAGCAGTAGCCAAATTTCGATACTAGACTTCTAATCAAAATATCCTAGAAAAAGAGCCATTCAATTATGAGAATTATAAGCTAGCTACTGACCGCTTGGGTGTGTTGAGCATTAGAAAAGGTATGTAATTGCCACTCATTTCTTTATTTTTTTCTATAATTCATAACTTCTCTATATTCTAAGATGGGCATATGATGAAGGATTATGATAAAGTTAAAGAGATTTGTGATTAACGTAAAATGACTAATTATTACCTTTTTCTATGCAGAAAATGGAAGATCACCATTTAAGAGGAAAAGATAAGGCAAACCCAACCGATGTCCCTTTGACAGGGAATCGCATCCAGACGAGGCAATTGAGATCAGAGTGCATGGGCCAGGAAAAGGAACAAGAAACACCATATCAGTGCAAGAGGACGAAGAGATAACTGAAGAATAATGATATGGCGAATCCATCAAGATCCTTTGATCCTGAGGGATAACTACCTTGAGAATATTTGTATTTTTGGTATTTCCGCCTGGCCATTATAAAAAGGGAAGGCACTGCTAGCCCAGGGGGCAGATTATTGTTGTTTTATAGAATTTTCTTTCACAAACTGAACTTTGATCATCGACTCTATTTAAAGAGCGATTACCGTAACTCTGTTTTCATGATTAATACACAAACTTTGTTGCTGTTCTATCTTTGATTCTAGAGTAACCGCAACAGTGTCCCTGGTGGCTAAGGGCCTGACCCCAGTGGATCACTTTCTTCCTATATCAATATTTCCCATTTACAATTCGTGTGTGGTTTGGTTTTCTTTCCTTGCTTCATTCAGTAATCTGTTGTTCCTTAACATTTCATTTACTGGCTCTGTTATATTTAATTCGTATTTGAATAGTAAGATTATAATTTGCAACTGAAAGGTTATGTTGTTCATTCTAAAATCATATTGCATTGTTGTTCATTTATAGATTGACATTACTATGTAACATTGTTGTTCATTTACAAATTGACATTACTATTCGTTTACAGAGTAACATTATTGTTCATTTACCGATTTGTATTGTTGTTCATTTAGCTACGGTTTACCTCTAATTGTGATTGTTGTTCATTCAGTTTACCGTCCCATTGCAACTGCAATTGTTGTTCCCTTATAACTGTGGTTAATATTTATTATGCTAAACTCATATTATTGATTCCATCATTCTAGATTCGTTGTGTGTTAACATGTGATTTAGTTCGTTGTGGGTTTATATTTGATTTAGTTCATTGTTCAATATTTCGTAGACTTATTTAAGCTTGTTGTTCCATTCTTGGTTTGATGTTCAATTCATTTACTAGTTAAATATTGCTGCTCAAACCATTTATATTATGATTTCTGCTTAATTCCTTCCTGTAAGTTAAGCCTTGTTGTTCGATCTTTTCAATAGATTAATCATTGTTTGTTTTTTGTTAATTGAATTGCCATTTTAAATAATTGCTTTGGTGTGAACATAACGATCTACTACTGTAGCAAACATTGACTAATGTTGTCTAGTTTCCAAATTGGAGATCTTCTCTTTGATTGGTTTTCCATTTGCATCAGTTTACAAAGGAAAGAGTTATCATTTCTGCATCCTTGACTGATGAGTGCTATAGTTTCTTAAGTGAATGGTTTAGTTACAAAGCATTTCAATTTCTTGCCATTACATTTAGAGTTTGTTTCTAGCATTTCTTTACTTTTCTAAAAGCACTATACTACTAGAATTACTCTTGACAAGTGACCGCCTCAGACTGAGTACACTCTTGAGATAAAAAATGATACCTGGATTGATAATTAATGTAGGGTAAATAGAGGTTAAAAATACCCTTTTTACTACTCAACATTGTAAGGTAGAGTGTAAGCATCCAGGTGGACTTCTACAACCGATTGCTATTCCAGAAAGGAAATAAGAGGTCATTTCCATGGATTTTATCACAATTTTGTCGAGGAAAGTGAGACAACACCATTCCATCATGATTTTGGTGGACAATTTGACAAAGGTTACGCACTTCATTCCAGTGAAGTATACATTCTGTTATCACTCAGAATTTTTCCCTAAAAGTTATCAGAAGGAAATGACCAAGGTAACCACAAATCTACCTTTTAAGTATAGTCTCTAGCCAACCTATGACTCAGAGAGGGCTCTCTCTATATGTTTTAGCTTTGTTTGCTGGGATTTTAAGCTAGTTTTTAAAGTTTGGGTGGGTTTTGGATTTGTATTGGAAGTTGGATGGTGGAATCCTTGAACAGATGGATAGAATGACATCTCTGGCTATTGGGCTCTGGAGTCAAAGAAGGGAAGCAGAACTAGGATTAGCTCATTAAAGGGAGTGTTCTAAGGGCAAGCTAGCAGAGGGAAATATAGGTCTTTAGATAGGAATGGGTGAAATGGACTTAACCAGGGTGAGAGAGCACATAAGAATTCTCAAACTGGGATTAAAATGAGGAACAGAGGATGATCATGAGCAAAGGGCGATTAAGAATCCTTTAATATAGACCAGAGGGAAACTACCTGAACTAAGGAGAAATCAAGAATTCCTTAACTTAGATAGTTTAGCAGAAAACATAAAAAATGCATAATAGTTAAAACAGAGTGCAGTGAAGAAAGTTCTAAGATATCATTCCATACTATAGCATTTAGATTTCAGATTCATTTAAGATCATGGAAAAACTTTTAAAGAAAAATGACAGCACAAAAGCGGATACTTGTCTGTATTTCACACTACACATTAATCCAGTGAAATGTCTTTGCTTTATTCATTAATCCAACTTGCTGGTCCCAACAGTGATACAATAGGTTATAGTCTTTGATCAAGAAAACTATAGAAATGTCTAAGAATCCACCCTAGATACTTCGAATTGTGAAGTATTTATACGAAAACTTATTACAAAATATCTCAAAACAACTTGAGATTTGATCTAGGAAATACAAATATCTTCTTGCAAGAAGATAGAGACAGCTAATGAACTGTTTCATGATGTCCCATTTATTATGGTTGTGTTGGCCTTTATTGTTGAATTTGTAGCCATTTATGCTGGCTTGTAGTTGTGGAGTTTCACGTTGGAGTCTTCTTTACTTTCATATTTCAACTAATACTCTTTGACCTTGCTGCTATGTTTTTATCTATTTACCTGGTTACCTTCATTTTTACTATGTGGTAACTTTTAGCTGTAAATTCTTCACAATAAATCAGTCATAGTCTCCCACCATTCTGAATTTGGTAATTTCACATTCGCCATTCTCCTGTAGATTTCATGAACTTCAAATATTTGGAAAAATTGGGCTTGGTGAGGAATAAATGTTTGATCTCATGCTCCAGGAAAAACAAGTTTTCAAATCTGTTGTAAAAAACTTTACCTATGGGCAATGCTTTTATGGATGAAGAACTGGCTTGATCCTTTGCCAAATGTCTGAATCTAGTATCATAGTCTAACTATGTCATGAGTTTGTCATTGATAACCATAGGACTAGGCAGACCTTTCTCCCTTAAAATATGGAATTTAGTCATGAACCTATCAATGGATACCTACATATTGTGACATTTTTCTTCTAAGTTAAGCATAAGGTTCTTTTTAGAGAGGACCTTCCTTATTTCTAAAACAGTTGTAGTCCTATCTTCTATATCTAGCTCATGGAGCGCATATCTATTCTTGTTGTTGAGGAAGTTGATGAGTCTATTGGCATCTTGTGGCTTATCTCCCAACTCCTTCTTCACTTTCTAGATAGCTTTTGTAGCTATTTTTTCTAACTCTGGTTGTTTAGAAATAACTTGAATTAAGGGCAAAATATCCTTGACAGAGTCAATTATATTGGCCCAAAACATTTCCTTGGTTTTACCAAGTGGTTTCTCCAGTGTTAAGTCTTTCTCTAAGAATTTGATCCTTTCACTTATTCTTTGGGCTTTTTGTGCTTCTTCTTTCTGCTTTAGTTGGGCAAGTTTGTAGTCTATTTTCAAACTTGCAACCTTTTCTCTTAACCTCTTCATTTCAGTAGCCTAGATAGACATCTCTTCCATGGGTTTGATTAATTCTGCTACTTTTTCTCCTTGTGCACCTGTTGTCATTGCAAATTCTGTTGTTGCTGGCAAGGTAGTTGCAAGTGGAGCTGTAGATGCCAAATATGCTGCTAGTGTCGATGGAACTATTGTGGAGACTGTAGGGATAGAATTTGTTGAAGAAGTGGCCACATCTGCTTGTTTTAATTGGATTAGAGCATCCAATTCCTTTTCTGTCTCCTTTAGTTGATCATTCAGCTTCAAGACCAAGTCCATCAACTCCTCATGTCTGGTTTGATTCTCTATGACTTCTAGAGTTTGAGGATGTTGTAGTTGGTGTATTTTCAATTTCCTCTTAAGTGTAGCAATATCATTATTTTTCTTCTTAATAAGTTGCTCTGTAGCTTTTATATCCTTGGGATCGTGTCGCAATTCAACCACTAAGTCCTCTAAGGACTTGATCCTTGTATCCTTGGCCTATGAGGAGGCCTTCTCTAACTGGAATTGTGCTGAGATGCTGTTTAAAGAGTTCTGTAGCTGATGGTAAGCTATGGATTTACCTATTAGGGTGGAGTATATCATCTCTCCGTCCTGTTTATGTAGTTCAATATGGTCTATGGGATGAATATCCCTTGCCAATACTTTAACATCCACCTTCTTAAAATCTGATGTTGTCTTGGGCTGTTGAGCTGTGGGTTTAACAAAAGTCATCTGCAGCTTTCCCTCTTTAAGGTCAAAGGCTAACGTTAGCTTTGCTTGCTTGGCGGGAGTCAGATTAAGGTACTAAGCATATGTTTGGGCCTTAAGCCTCTCATTTCTACCTTTGATTTCTTTATATCTTTTCTTGATATCTTAGTCTTTGTCAGCAGACATTCTGAAGGAAGACACTTCAACACTAAGTTTTCTTTCCAACATCTGAGTTTGTGATGTGGAAGGTGTTAGAGTCGGTCTAGTTATCCCTCCGTCAGAGATCAAAGCTCTTTTTTGCATTTCATGTTTAGGTGTCCCATCAGTTTCGATCAGTTGCATTTCGTTAGGCATGCCATAACTATGATGAAATGGTTTGTGTCTCTCATTCCCCTCGTGCTTGGCACTGCTGGTTCAGGTCTATTCATAAAAACAAGTCTTGAAAGATCATTTATAGTCCTGTTTCAAATTTCTAGGTCATGACAAGAGTTCTCTGTCATTAGGTCTAGGGTTGAGTCAATTTTGTTTTGCAAAGTCTAAGAAGACCAGCAGGCCAGAGGGATGTCCTCTATAGATGGTTACCTCAATAATTTTCATAATTATACAGATAAATTAGGACTTCCCTTCAAAACTATGTTTTGAAGATAAGTCGTCATCTCATTTTTGTAATAAATTTTTAAAAATTTTAGTTCTTGAAATGTGCAGGCGCAGCCTTGGTCTCCTTTGCCAGATCATATCACAGCGATCCCTGCAAAAAATTGTCAAAGAAAATCATTTTTCAACCAAATTTAAGGAGGAAACCAAAAAGGTCAGAAGTCTATTAATCTTGAAAAAGTGTCAACGACAAAATATTACAAAATGGGTTATGAACCAAGCAAAAATCAAAAGGGAGTCTTTATAAAGATATTTCACTACATTCTTAACTCATTATGTATGCCAAGAGTGAAGAACATCATTTCAAAGTGAAATTGTGAGTTTGAGAGGAAGTTGGAGCAGTTTCTATGCGCGTGACGCACTGGACTAGGCACGCGGCGCACTGGGCACAAAGCCACAGTGTAAAAATACACGCGCGCGGCGCATCGGAGGCGCACGACGTGTTGGGTGAGGCGCGCGGTGCACTGGGTTTTAAGCCCGAAATTTGTTTGGAAAAGCATCAAATCACCTTCTCTCCGCACAAATTTGCAGGTAGGCTCATATCCATTACTTGTGCTTGAGTTTTGAAAGGTTAATGTAATGGGTTCATGATATGTTTGCCTTAGAAATCCAAGTGGAAATACCTCCTTTGTCAATGAAAAGTGTTGTAGGGTTTGAATGCAAAAAATTGTTGTAGGGTTCAAAAACAGAGTGTAACCAAGGTTGTGATTTTGTCCTCATTTCCCTTTGTTTCCCATTCCCAAATTCAATATTATTTTTCCCCATCAATTCCCTCATTAATCCTGCACTATAATCCCTCAAATCCTAGTCCCTCACCTCTATTACAAAACACATTATCCCTACCTAACATCCCAAAACCCTAAAATCCAAGATTTTCATTTCCCTTTCCTTCCCTAATTCCCTTGTTTTTATTTCCAAATTCCCTAATTCCCTAATGTTTTCCCTTTCCTAATGTTCCCTTGTGCATTTGTGTCCCCTTGGTAACAACATTTTTAAAGCAAAGAACAGTTTACAGTCAATTGTACACACAGTTTATACATCAGCATATATATTCCAGCTATCTTGTTTTCAAAGATATGTCAGAGACCAAGTCAGTGTATGAGCAGGAGTATGACAGTGATTCTACACCGGAGGTGAATGTGCCAAATTTGCCACGAAGGTATCACAAAGGTGGCAAAAGTGGTCAGCATGTCAGGGAGGAGCCTACTTCTTTGGCTCAATTGCAAGCTTTCCCACTTGCAATGGATTGTTTTTGGCGTCAATCATGTTTCCAATACTGTGAGATGATTTCACAAACTCAGCATCATTGAGAACTAGTCCGTTTATTTGTTCTACATTTACATGATGGTCATGTAAACCTTGCTGGAGTGAATTTCACCTTGTCACCAGAGACTATTGCTTAGGCCACTGGGATACCAAATTTAGGGGAGGAATGGAGCAAACACTAGCTATTAGACAGATTCTACTATGAGCCATACATCAAACCCGGGTATATGAGACACTTGAGCACAGTTTTTCCTTTTAGATTCCTGAGGGATTAGTTTGCGCCATTGATGAAACTCATCATTCGATATTTCAGTTGCGAGGGCAGATTCTCGCGTCTCTATGCGTACCATGTCTGTTTGTTGATGCATTTCATGAGGGTACGTATGATGAACATTCCGTACTTCATGTGTCACAATATAGAGAGGATGGTGACTTTAGTACAAAGGAAGAGCCTAGCACATCAACATAAGAGCATATATCATTACGCGTTGATCAAAATCATAGTGATACATCAGTTGGCTCAGCAGGGCATTACTTGGGAGGATTTCATCTCCCGTGATTACTTCTCAGCGCTATAGACGCCTCCCGAGATTGTTCATGATGAGAGAGAACCTTCACACCAGCCAGACATTCCTGAGACTGAGCATATAAGTGCTTCTCCATATGTGACATACCAGTGAGGCCACAGGGCCTTATTTGCATCTACACGACAAGTACTATCTCCACCCGGGATGGAAGGGGTCTCGGTGACTTCATCAGCACAGCAAGTATTATCTCCACATCATGTGGAAGGGGTCTCGCCTTCTTCTTCAGCACAGGTACAAATCCAGGATAGGGGCAAGAGGTCGATGTATGATGAGGGTCCTTCAGGAGGTCGGGACACGGATATCATTGATGTTGATGCGAGCTCTCCTAGCTCGGAGCTAAAGGAGATCATCCAAGAGAAAAGGGCTGAGAATGAATCGCTGCAAAAGAAATTGCAGAGGGCTAAGTGGGTGATCAACTACTTGGAGCAGTGCAACAAACAACTAGAAGATGAACATACACTTTATGAGCTGCGGCAAATCCAGGAAGATCGAGAATTGGCCTGAAAGAGACCTGGTGATTTGACACCGATTGATCGAGAGTCTATGCTCATCCGGGTGAACGCTCATTTGGAGAAATTGTTGGCGAAGGCAAACAGAGACAAGGACATGCTTCATCATATGAAAACTCACTATTGGGCTCGTATGCATGTTTGCAAAGCAAAAATGAAGATCCTAAAGAGGCGATTGAGAAAAGCACTAAAACAGTGGAAAAAGCTTGATCCACTCCAAATTTTGGCCGAGGCTTCATTGGTGGGGCACAATACATGATAGAGGGTCTTCACTCCAAATTTGAGCAAATTCGGAGAAATTTTTGTCAATTTGAAAATTTTGTCCTAAAAACAGGTTTTTTGGCTCAACGCGTAGCGCGTCGACGTGCGCGCTTAAGATTGGGACACTTTCTGGAGGAAAACTCTAAATTTTTTGGTTTTTCATGATTAATTATACATGCTCAGCTATTTCCAAAGCATTTCATTAAGTTCTCGGTGACCAAAAGGCTCAAAAACACCATGAAAATCACCTTTCTGCCACCTTTTGCACCAGCAGGAAGTACTTCCGGGAGAATGACATTTTGAGGGGAAAATGAGCTCCAAATTGCAAAATTCCACTTGGGATGGATAGAAGACATCTGGAGCTTTCTAACCAGCTATTGTGAGCTTGATTTGGATGCCGGGAAGTGCCCCAAAAACAGGTTGAAAGGCGCACGACGCATACAGCTCAGGCGCGCGACGCATAGGGTTTTTTGGCAAAATTTTCATCTTCAGCTCAGGAAATGTAGCCAGTTTGACCAGTTTTGACTTGTGATGTGATTTTTCACTCCTCTTGATGTAATTAATGGAACATGATGTTATTTTGACACTTAGTTACTTATTCTAGAAGATTCATTCACTAAAAGGTGAAAATTTAATGAATGAATTGGTTTCCTACCTTTATAGAGGCAAGTTGTTTTGACTACCTAGATGTAGTGCTTTGTTTAGAGTTGGTTTGAAACAGGTCTAGGATGATGAGATCGACCCTTTAGAGGCAAGGGAATGGGTTGGCTTGCCTATATTATGTATTCTTAGTCATTTTCAGGGTTTGGACTCTTTGGAATAGCTTGACACTCTATTGTACATATTTTATCTGCATTTTTGGCAAAGGAAAGACCAGGGTTTTGCAACACTATTTGGGATTCATGTGGCTTTATGTGTTGATGGTGTGCTTCTTTCAGTATTTTTAGGTTGTTTATGTGTATCTCTTTCCTTCTCTTATCTTCTGCAATTAAACAAATGAAGTGTTAAGGTAGAATCCATAATTTGCTATGCTCTGCCTTTAAGTTTATTTGATTTTCCATGTTTTCATTTGTTTATGGAGAATCCTTGAAAGTTTCTTGCTCTCCTTAACCTCTCACCAGTCTGATCTATCCATTCATTCTCTTTAAAGGCATCAAAAAAATCGCCTATCTTGCCCCAAGTAGACCTCTGCAAAAACTGTGCCTCATCCCCACACCCAAAATTGCCTTTCCCTTGAATTCAACAAAACTTCAAAAAATCAATTTCAAACTCCTTGTACTTCATACCTAGCCTAAAATTAGTTATCTATTTAGTCATCCCGAGCCTCATTGATCACCTTTAGCCCAGATTGACTCGGAGAGAGCCCTATCCTGTCCTCGTAGGGCTAGCTACGAGGCTGAGCGTGGTTTGATGTAACCTTGAGTTTTACCTTATTTCAGCCTAAGGTAGATTCAAGCGCTAACAGAAGGCTCTTGTATGCCTCTAGATGGAGTGGTAAGCGTACTTCTTTACGCTTCTATATTTGTGACCTCAACTAAGTCTTCAGTATATTCCTGCTCAGAGGCTGGATTTAGCCTTTGCCTCTTGTTTGATTCCTGCTACAAATCAGAGGTGGCCATTCCTGAAGTGAAAGCCCCTTCTCTGTTTCTTTTTGGGATCTTCTCATCATTCTAAGGAGTTTGCATGACTGGAGGGGTGCTCATAGTAGTCTCTGGTAGTTCTGGCACCTGCAGAAAAGAGTTGTCATCAAGATGCTTTCTAAATCAATTAGAGCATTCTCTACGTCTACTCTGGTGTCGTCTTGGTCTACTAGGGTACCTTCCACCCATTCTATTTGATTTGGATATGCTTCTATTTTAGGTATGGCATGGTGAATGAAAGGTCCTAGCTTGACCTTTTGTCTCTTCTTTGTGATGAATTCCAAAGGATCATATCTCCAAACAAAACTTCTTTGGAACTTCATTCTCTACAGAATTAGGTCTTCTTCTTTGCCTGCCTCCCTAGAGTTGCATATGAAGGGGCATAGTTGGTCTTTTATCTTGAAATAAGCCTTCTTCTTAGCATTGACGAAGTTGACATCATCTTCATTGATGACTTGTCTATAATATTCTAGGGAAAACAACCTCATGGGGAGGTATCTTGGCAACTTATATGGTGCAAGCATGCAACCATATATCCTAATTTCTGTATGGTTCTACTAAAGGTACCAGTCACCCACTTTGGTCTGTTTAGACAGTTGAAGGACTTTCTTTATTTTTGGACTGATTCTAGGGGGAGGGCTTCCAGCCAACATTGTCATGGTTGGGTGTGCAAATAAATCAATAAAATCAGAGTAAGAGTATGGAGACTAGGATTAGCAGATCAATGGGGTCCAAAAAATGACTGACCTAGGCTGACCTTTGGTGTATGGCTTCTGAAGGGTGAATGGGAACTTATTAGGTTGGTAATATAAGAACATGTGGTATAAGACTGAGGAATACTTGAAAACTCTTTCATTGTTCATTCTAAGGAATTACTCATACATCCTATCAGCTATAATTTGGGCATATTCATAAATGATGGCAAGATACTGTCATGGAGTGTAGATGGACATGAAGGGAAGGATTAACTCATCAGTGTATTCACAAGTGGTGTACCCCAAAATGCAGGATATCATGGCTACAATATTCTGGCCCCATGGGAAATAATAGAAGCTACATATGGGGGGGAGTTCTTAGGGATGTGTTTCTCTTCTCTGATGAAAGTTTTGAATAGTTGGGGCCAATTTTGCAGAGCTATGTTTAGGATACAAGTCCAACAACTCTCCAATTGAAAGTGGGGTTAGGTTTCGCCCTGGTTGGAGCTGCAACATTTCATTAATAAACTTATCAGTGATGGTGGAAAGGACATTCTGGTCATGAGACATGATAGTTCTGTGGCTGGAGACATAACAAGCATAGCACATATGAAAAATCTCAGGAAAAATGTGGACTTGGGGGAGCTGGTACTTGGACAAATTTGACTCCTAAAGGCCAATTTCATCAGGATGGTTCAGGAACCTGTCCCTACTTTGGCAATGTACTTTGAGTGGGGACTCTTTGGTAGAGGTATCTTTTATTTGGAAACCTTTATTAGCTAAAGGAAGGTGGTCCAAGTCTAAATGAGGTGTAGTGATAGGGCTTACATCCATAACAATTGGGGCATCCATACTCAGTTTTGTGGATTTGAGTGTGGGGGGTGATTCAAAGTTTTAGGGAAATGGAGGTTTTGCAGTTGTTTATGGCTCACAGTGTTAAAACTTAAGTAAATTTGATATTTTTTACTTAACTAAGAGTGTCACGAGGGTGAATTGACCTGGCATTTTGACAATGGAGTTGGAATTCCACGGTAAATACCTGGAATTGGGATGAATTGACAGTAAATGGTGGTTGATGGTGGCTGCAAAGTTTCATATGGTTCTGGTATGGATTGATGAATGAGCTGGGCTGTCTGTAGTGTCTCTAGATTAATGGCAGAAGTCAGTGAGCAATTTCATTTTTTGCAGGGATTACAATGGCTTTTCTAAATTCTCAATAACAATTGCGTGAAAAGAAAGAAAAGAGGGGTAAATGGACTTTTATAGGAAAATGGTTAATTTTTGGCGGGTTCACTGATTGGTGAACACTGATGGTTTTCGGTTGAAAGGGGGAAGTGGTTTGGGAGGTCCATCGCACCGCTTTTGTGGTGCATGTAGTATTCAGGAGGGGTCGCCCGATCCCATTGATTGATTGACATGTAGCATTGGGGGCCGGGACAAAAGCCACCTTATCAAGCAGGTAAAGGGCAGATGTTAGGTCGGCCCAATATGGATGCGAAGCATTGGATGAGGGCGAGGGAGATCGTACGGTGATCGGGAGGTAAAGCTGCGTGGTGATTTATACAAAAAGTTTTTTTTTGGGGGGGGGGGCATGGGTGTAATCTCCGGCAGTATATAATTAACTTAATACTTAATCTCATCGGGGCACTTTAATGAGGGATTAAGGACTAAGGGGAAGATTTAATATGTTTGTGGGATATGGGGTAGTAATATAGTTTATAAGTAAACTAAGGGGTGGGGTTAATTTATATAAAGAAGTTAAATATATACGAGACAATGGGTTTATCGAGTATTTTTATATATTTAATTAAAAAGTTTATATGAAATGAAATGAGTGGAAGGGGTATTGTGCTTAGGTGTATGAAATGTTATGCATGTTCCACACCCTTAGTACTTTAGGATAAATGTATTTGGTGGGTTTTTGTATAAAACATGTTTATAAAGGGGTTTTCTTAGGCAAGATAACTTAACCTTAGGAAAAAGGGTTTTGTGAGGGGGATGAATGAATTATAAGGGAATTTAACACCTTTCCTTCTTAAGTCATCAAGCTGAGGGTCCAGTCCCACTAGAAGTCAGAGAAATACTTTGAGCCTTTTTGACTTAAAAGCTATAGGTACTAATATTTTTATTATGAAAGGGAAATTAGTGAGTGTCATAGGAGTTAAAATAAATGAGGGGGTGTTAAGTAAACCAAATTGTCAACCATTGCTTTTGTTTTGTTTACATTTTTGCAACCTTTCTACTACTTACCCGCTTACTCATCCTATGATTTATTTTCTTCACTTTATTTGTGTGAATTAAGGCTAGCAAACCCTTATCAATATTTTTCTTTTCTTCACAAAACAAACTATCTAATTCTAACCTTATATCCTCCAAGGACTCAGATTAAATTGATGAGCTCCCTTTATTCACTCTACCTATCTAATCATCTGCCAAGATTACATTGTTTGGTCAAATTTATTCACTACCTATAAACATAAAATTAAAAGTATGAAATATCCAAGTTTAAACATTTTTAATATCATGGATTGTGGCATAAGTGACAAGCTACACACAAACATTTATTATGCATAAAAAGTAAATAGTAGTGCCATTTTGACTTGCACACTTTCATGGTCTCTTTTTGTCTTTTGGGGTTCATATATTTTCATTTTTTGACCTCTTCATTCTTTTTGTCCTTTGATTATTCTTTTATGACATACCCTCTTTACAATTTTTTAATTTTTTAATATGGAAAACATTTGTAGAAAGCAAATGTATGTACAATATTACATGGCTTAACCTTAGTCATTCAAAATTATGACTCCTATTGGTATAGGAACCTAATAGTTGCTCCACTTGGGGATGGAATTTCCTGGTGAAATGTCAAGAACTTTGTAGATTAGTAGCCTCTGAAATGTTGTTGATGTTACCTTGCAAAATTATTCTATATGCCTCTGCATTATTGATACTTATGATAGTGAATCCTTAAAGCTTAGGGCCTTATCATTGAGCTTCAACTTCAAATATCACCATCCAATCCAAACTAAACTTTTTTAAGAAAAATGAAATATGTACAATGGAAGGTAAAAATCAGTAGTTAGGTTCAAAATAGCGTTTGAGCATTCGACCATTCACTGGTCCACCTTCTGCTTTTGTACCATCCATTCTCTTAGGAAGAAAGCATTATTACCTCTGAAAGCATAAATGACATATGGGCCTTTCCATAGGAAATCAAATTTCTCATGTTTACCTTTATCTTCCCTCCTTGACTCCCATTTTAGGACTTTGTCACCAAGGTAAAAATCTTCAGCCTTGGTTCGCTTATCAAAAATCTTTTTAATCCTTTCTTGCACAACTTGACACCTGATATATACTTCCTCCCTAGTTTGTTGAAGGTGTATTGTTTGGTTGATTCTTCTTTGGATACTCTTTGGTTCAACCTGCAACTCTTGAAGCAGCTTCATCACTAGTGTTCCCAAGGAGGATGGAAAAAAAGCTTCCATCCCATACACTAGTTGGTAGGGAGAGGTACCAATTGATTTCTTAGTGGTTAGTCTGTCTACCCATAAGGCATTGACTAACATTTTATTCCATGTTTCCTTATTGTCCTCTGACAACTTTTTGATGATGTTCACCAGACTTTTGTTTGAGGATTTTGTGAGTCGATTTCCTTGAGGATAATAGGTTGTGGAATGACCCAGGGTTATATGATACTTGTTGCAGAAATCTATTATTATTTTGGATTTAAAGGCTACTGCGTTATTAGCAATGAGCTTAGTTGGACATCCAAATCATGATAGAATGTTGGTTTCAAGGAAGGTTATGGTAATAGTGTCAGTGGCTTGCCTTGAAGGTATCACCTCTATCCATTTTGTGAAATAGTCTGTGGCAGTGAGGATCCACTTGTGTTGGACAGCGGAAGGTGGGTGAATTTCACCAATGAAGCCTAAACCCCATTGTGGAAAAGGTGTTTCTACAGAGATTGGCTTGAGGGGTAAAGGTAGAAGCTTTTTCTTTCCCCCAAAGATTTGACACTGGTGACAGGAGGCCACATGTTTCTATACATCAGAAAAACAAGGTAGGCCAGTAGAAACCGGCTCTAAGAATCTTATCAGCAATGGTTTTCTAGTAAAGGTGTCCTCCACAGTCACCTGCATGAAACTCTTGTAATACTTTGTCTGATTCATCTTTTAATAAATATTTGAGAAGAATATCTTCATGATTTCTCCAAAACAAAGCATTCTCTAATATACAAAATTTTAAGAATTTCATTTTAAAAATATGCTTTTGGTCTTAGATAATTCAGGAGGAGCTTGTAAATTTAGTAAAACAAAAATGATATCAGCATACCATGGTGATTCAATAAAGGCCTCGCTGATTAGTGGAGTCACCATCTCCTCTTCATTATCTATTTGTGCAATAAAGTTTATATCCAGGGCCTAATGGTTTGATTCAACCATGAGCTTGGCTAAACCTTGGCCCTTGATTAGCTTAGTTGGTCAGATTTCTATGTCATATTCTAGAATAGTAGAAATCTATTTTCCCCTCTTTCCATCTGGACCACCCTGAGCTAGGATGTCTTTGACTATTGAATTAGGAACATAGGCTACTAAATGAGAATATAAAATGTATACCCTAAAATCCTTGATAGTTTTGACCAAAGAAAAGGCGTGTTTTTCCATTATGTTGTATTTTAGGGGGGCATCTCTCAGGGCTTTGCTAAAGAAAGCAATAGGTTGTTAATAGCCTTGGTCATTTTTCTGCAGTAAAACTGCAGCAATAATGTGCTTAGAAGAAAAGGAAAATAAGATGAAATCTTTGTCAAAATTTGGAGTAATCAAAACTAGTGTTTTAGTTAATGCTAGTTTGATATCTTCAAAGGATTTCTTAGCCTCAACAGTCCATTTTATGCTCGAACCTTTTTTCAATATATTGTTTAGTGATCTAATTAATTTTGCTAGATTAGAAATAAATCTTCTAAGAAAGTTAATTTTCCCTAAGAAAGCTTGTAATTCCCTAATGTTCCTTGGTTGTTGTATCTATAATATGGCTTCTATTCTTGCAAGGTCTATTCGGATACCATATTTTGAAATTATATGACCTAGTAACTATCCTTCTTCAAACCCAAAAAAAGACTTCTTGGGGTTTAAATAAATTCCATATTTCCTGCATTTAATAAAAACCTGCCTTAGATGATCCAAATGTTGGATATTAGATTTTGAAAACACAGTAATGTCATCTAGATATATCATAAGGAAATCATGGATTTCTTTGGCAAAGGCTATATCCATAGTCCTTTGGAAAGTGGCTCCTGCATTAATTAGTCCAAAAGGCATTTTCACTTGGAGTAGTGAAGGCAGTCTTGGCTGGTCATGAGAATGAACTAAGATCTGATTGTAACCAGAAAACCCATCCAATAATGAGATTGTGGTTGATCCAACTACCCTTTGCAAAATATGATCCATTTTGGGTAGAGGGTAACTGTCTTTAAGTGATAATTTGTTGAGGTTCCTAAGGTCCACACTGGGTTTGATATCACCAATTTTCTTCCTAGTTGGCACCAAGTTTGAAACCCAATCAGAAAATCTGATTGGTGCAATTATCTTAGCATCATACATTCTCCAGATTTCCTTTTCAATTAAAGGTAATAGGACATGATTAATCCTTTTAAGTTTTTTCTGAAAGGTTTTTGATTTTCTTTTGTAGGGATTGTGTGTTGTATGATGTTGGTGTCATAGGATTTGAGGTCCTCATAGCTCCAAGCAAAGACATCCTGAAATTATTTTAATAACTCAACGTATTTCACCTTTTCAGTTAGAGGTAGTGATTTCGAAAGTTTAATCAATTTTGGATCTTTATTAGTGCCTATATTACACTCCTCTATATCATATTTCACAGGTTCCATTTTAGGCTTTCTAGAAACATCATTCAAATCAAACAAGTCTTCCAAGGGGTTAATCCCTTAGGTAAGAAATTGCCTTTGAGGTTGATTGCTTTGGTGTGTTTGTTAATTATTTTGTCAATCTCAACTTGTTTTAGGTTTTCTACATCCGATTTTGTAAATTTATTAGGATGAAATCTATCTATCTCTTCACCTTCTATCTCATTTATTTCTATTTTGTCTTTAATGTTAGGATCTATTGATGTGTTAGTATCTATATTGCTATCTACAAATTCTTCTTCCGAGATTAAAAAATTGTTTATCTGTCTGTCATTATAAAATATTTGCGAGTTCTTCAAATTATCTGGGATTGTAGGTCTATGCCTAAATTCAGCAGTGTATTGATGGTCAGGTTGAAAGGGTAACTTATAGGTGCTGGAAAACATTGCTAAACTATGAGCCTACATATTATGCTTCCTAGGAATTATAGCAAGCTTGGTTTCTAAGAAAGTGTTTAGTATTTCTACAATGGTTCCTTTGTAACAACTTAATCTAGGGCCTTTTGTCATATATACAACATCGATTTGTTTTATAACCAGTTTAGATTCTCCCATAACGTAAACTCTTTTAGCTCCTAGACTCCTAACTAATTTAAGACCTAAAATTAGTGCTTCATACTTGGCCATATTGTTAGTACATTTAAAATTTAGTCTGTATGCATGGCCTTCTGAGTGATTATTCTCCAGATTGTATATCCAAACTCCTTCTCCTACTCCAAACTTATTGATTGGCCCATCAAACTCAAGATGCCACAATATCTCATGTTCATAATTCTCATCGTCTGGTGCAACAAAATTTTCCTCGTTTTGACTATCTTGTTTAGTGGAAAGTTCTAAGGTTTGGACAATTTCCTCTTGTTTTGAAACTAATATTTCTTTTGGTTCTGTATCAACACTGTCTAAAAGAGTTTCTTGTGTTTGATCATCATTATACAGGATAAAAGAATCAATGTCTAAATGTACGGGGTAGACAGGAAAGTTTTGAGGCCGATCCTGGATACTTAGCATGTATTTCATTAAATTTTCTCAGTACAGCTTCTTGGGTTGTCCAAAAATATAAATTATTGCATATGACATATCAAGTTGTAAAGATCCCTGAAGTTTGGCTCCCCATGATCTGGATAACAGCATGCCATACTTTGGTGGGATGTCAGCAACCACAATACCCATAAGGATGCTTTGGCAGGATATTGAACTAAGGTAACACACATGTCTTTAATCAACTCCAAAAACTTTACTTGACTTGAGTCAAATCAAAATAAGTCCTTGTAAGGCCTTGTAATGTCTAGGTTTAGTTTCTCCATTACTGATTTGGGCATTAAGTTGTGGGAGGCCCCAAAATCCAACATTGCATTGTGAAGAATTTTGTCATGGATGTTAAGGCTAATGTAGAAAGGTGGTATTCCTCCTTCTAGTGGTTTTCCATTAACATATGGATCATATATAAGTTCTGGATGGTCATCAAATAGGTTAACAGAATCGTTATTTTCAGCAATCTATGGAGTCTGGTTTATCTATGTCTTGTAAGTTTCATTCTTGATTAGTTCCATTAAAGGGACTAAAATCTTTAACTTAGCTACCTCTGCTACCAAATCGAATGGCAAAGGGCCTTTTTCTATTTGAGGGTTTTGAAATTTTCACAGTAGGGATTTGAGAGGGATGGTATTCTTTGCCTTTACTGGGGGTCTCTTTATGTAGATTTTCAGATCTGGTGTTTTGAGGTGTGTCCATTGGTTTTTTACGGGGAATTGGAGTAAAGGGTTGATCATCAAAAGGTTGATTAGGGGTTATATCTACAATGGCAGCGCCAGAAGGATTCTGGTTTTGTCTGGGGAGAATCTAGAGGATTTTAGAAACCAGGGCTTCTTTGATTTTCTTGGGTTGATTTGGCACTGTTTTCCTAGTTTGGTCATGGATATCATAATTATTTTTACTCCTTAGGTTATATTGTTTATGCACTTCAAATATGGCATAATCATAACCTTATTTATAATCAAATGACTCTCCAGACTGGATTTCCAATTGCTGCAGCATATGCAATTCTTGATCATCTTGGGTCAGAAAAACAATACCTTCATCGTCTAATCCCATCAGATTAATCTGTGTGTCTTTCTCTAGCTCTTCAGGATGGGATATTTCTGCATAATTTTCTTGGAAAGGAGGCCTAATATTTTGATCAGGTCCATTTTTTCTAGTGTTTTGGTTTTGGTTTTTCCTAAAGTTTGGGTTTCTAACTAGAGGTGCCTATTGATTATCCCACTGGGTTTTCCTCTCTATATTCTCTATTCTATTCATTAACTTTTCCATGCCTTTCTCTATGCTATCTATTTTAATGTCAGAAGGTGAAGGCTCATCTTTAGTTGTTCCTCTTCTTTCATTCCTAACTCTAGCTCTTTTAGCTAATAAATTAGCTTCTACACTTACAGCTACACTTTGCATATATTCTAGGGTTGGGAGGTTTCTTTCCCTAAGCTGGAATGCCATGTTTGTGTCAAAACCATCAGGGAACTTTATTAATGCTAAGTCAGGAGGGGGTCTAAGATTAACTAGAATTGTATTATATATATATTGTTAAATATGGTGTAGTAATCTTGAATAGTTTCATTGGGTCCCCTCCTAATATATTCATATTCTGAAAGGATCTTTAGTGGATTCTTTTTCTTCTCCCATTTATTCAAAAATTGCTAATGAAATACTTCTAAACTATCAATACTATTATCAAGCAGTGATCTAAACCATTTCCTAACATCACCAGCTAAAGTCTGAGAAAATAGTCTCATTTGGACATCCACAATATCAATTCATGAAGTTCAAAGTAGTCTGTCATCTTATTAACATGGTGTTGTGCAGTGTAGTGTCCTATGCCATCAAATTGGACGATTTTACTCTGATAGTCTGCTGGCATGGCACTAAGTGGAGCAGGTAAGATAAGGGGAGCATATCTATTTGCCATTGCTATAAGCTATGAAGGGTTAAGATGTGGGTTTGAGGCACTGGAAGATGATACAATAGTAGAGGATGAACTTGGACTAGTGAGTGGTAAATGAGTAGTGCTAGGTTGGTAAGGGAGTAAGGGTATGAATGGGGGTGGGGAATGTACTTCAGAAGTTGAAGGGAATAATGGTGAACTACGATTAGTGGACAATCGTTCAGAAAGCTCAGGGATCTTGGTAGTACTAAGGGATGATTGTGGTGAATTCAGAATGTACTCATCAATTGATTTGTTGGTTTTTTGGACTTCAAGGTTCACAATAAACTTGCGTTCTAGGACAGTATCATGAATTTCACTTTCAGACTTTGACTTAAATAATGACAAATCAAATTTCTCATCAAAGGGAAGACATTCTAAAAACAACCATTCATTAGGGCATGAACTAGCTTTAACTAAGGATGTGTGACTAGCTGAACTTTCTTCATTTTTGGTTTTTCTTGAAATCAGGTTGGGATTATCAACTACTGGGGAGGGTTTGGATCTGGGTTAGCCCTAGTATAATGAGTTCTCCTCAAAGCCAAAATTTCATATTTCTTTTAATTGTTTTATTTTTGTAAGAAATAACTTCTAAAAAATTGTTATAAGAGGCTCAAAAAAAATTCTTAAAGATTTATTAGCACTGAGGGTTCTCCCTAGTATGGTTGCCACTATGCTATCACTTCAAATTTTTCCTTAGAAGTTATCAGAAGAAGGAAAAGACCGAGGTAACCACAAACTAGTCTTTTAGTTATAGGCTCTAACCAACCTATGAATTAGAGAGGGTTCTCTCTATATGTTTTAGCTTTATTTGTTGGGATTTTAGGCTAGTTTTTAAAGTTCAGGGGGGTTTTGGATTTGTATTGGAAGTTGGATGGTGGAATCCTTGAATAGATGGATAGAATGATGTCTCTTGGTATTGGGCTATGGAGTCAAAGAAGGGCAGCAAAACAAGGATTAGCTCATTAAAGGGAGTGTTCAAAGGGCAAGATAGCAGAGGGAAATACAAGTCTTTAGATAGGAATGGGTGAAATGGTCTTAACAAGGGTGAGAGAGCAGTTAAGAATTCTCAAACCAGGATCAAAATGAGGAACATAGGATGATCATGAGCAAAGGGAAATTAAGAATCCTTTAATATAGACCAGATGGAAACTACCTAAACTAAGGAGAAATCAAGAATTCCTTAACTTATATAACTTAGTAGAAAACATAAAAGATGCATAATAGTTAAAACAGAGTGCAGTGAAGCAAGTTATGAGATATCATTCAATATTATAGAATTTAAATTTCGTATAAATTTTATATTATGGAAAAATTTTTAAAGAAAAACAACAACATAAAAGAAGATACTTGTATGTATTTCGCACTACACATGAGTCCAGTGAAATGTCTTTGCTTTATTCATTAATCTAGCTTGCTGGTCCCAACAGTGATACAATAACTTACATTATTTGATCAAGAAAACTATAGAAATGTCTAAGAGTCCACCCTACATGCCTCGAATTGTGAAGTATCTATACAAAAAATTATTACAAAATATCTCAAAACAACTTGAGATTTAATCTAGGAAATACAAATATCTTCTTGTAAGAAGAAAAAGACAACTAATGAACTATTTCATGCTATCCCTTTTAATATTTGTTGTTGGCCTTTATTGTTGAATTTGTAGCCCTTTATGCTAGCTTGCAGTTGTGGAGTTTCACGTTGGAGTTTTCTTTAATTTCATCTTTCAACTGATACTCTTTGACCCTATTGCCCTATTTTTATCTATTTACCTCGCTGCCTTCATTTTTACTGTGTGGTAACTTTTAGCTGTAAATTCTTCACAATAGATAGTTCATAGTTTCCCACCATTCTGCATCTGCTAATTTCACATTCACCATTCTCTTGTAGATTTCATCAGCTTCAGAATATCTGGAAAAATTGGGCTTGGTGAGGAATAAATGTTTGATCTCATGCTCTAGGAAAAACAAGTTTTCAAATGTGTTGTACAAAACTTTTCCTGTGGGCAATGCTTTTATGGATGAAGAGTTGACTTGATCCTTAGCCAACTGTCTGACTATGGTATCATAGTCTAACTATGTCATTAGTTTGTCATTGATAACCATAGGACTGGGCAGACATTTCTCCCTTGAAATATGGAATTTAGCCATGGAATTTGGAGAGGACCTTCCTTAGTTCTAAAATGGTTGCAGTCCTATCTTCTATATTTAGCTCATGGAGCTCATATCTATTCTTGTTGTTGATGAAGTGGATGAGTCTATTGGCATCCTCTGGCTTATCTCCCATCTCCTACTTCACTTTCTGGATAACTTCTGTAGCTATTTTTACTAACTCTGTTTGTTCAAAAATAACTTGAATTGAGGGCCAAATATCTTCGACGGAGTCAATGATATCGGCCCACAACATTTCCTTGATTTGCCCAAGTGGTTTCTCCAGTGTTAAGTATTTCTCTAAGACTTTGATCATTTCACTCATTCTTTGGGCTTTTTGCGCTTCTTCTTTCTGCTTCAATTGGGCAAGTTTGCATTATGTTTCCAAACTTGCAACCTTTTCTCTTAGCATGTTCATTTCAGTAGCCTGGATAAACATCTCTTCCATGGCTTTGATAAAATTTTCTACTTTTTCTCCTTGCACACCTGTTGTTATTGTAGATTCTATTGTTGCTGGCAAGGTAGTTGCAAGTGGAGCTGTAGGTGCCAAAGATGTTGCTAGTGTGGATGGAACTATTGTGGAGGCTGCAGGGATAACATTTGTTGAATATATGGCCACATCTGCTTGTTTTAATTGGATTAGAGCATCTAATTCCTTTTCTGTCTCCTTTAGTTGATCATTCAACTTCAAGACCAAGTCCATCAAAACCTCATGTTTGGTTTGATTCTCTATGACTTCTAGAGTTTGAGGATGTTGCAACAATATAATAATTTTTCTTCTTAATAAGCTACTCTGTAGCTTTTATATCCTTGAGATCGTGTCCCAATTTAATTACTAGGTCCTCTAAGGACTTGATCCTTGTACCCTTGGCCTGTGAGGATGCCTTCTCTAACTGGAATTGTGTTGAGATGTAGTTCAGAGAGTCTTGTAGCTGATGGGCAGATATGGCTTTACCAGTCAAGGTGGAGTATATTATCTCTCCAACCTGTTTGTGTAGTTCAATATGGTCTATGGGATGAATATCCCTTGCCAATACCTCAAAATCCATCTTCTTAAAATCTGATCTTGTCTTGGGCTACTGGGCTATGGGTTTGACAAAATTCATCGACAACTTTCCCTCTTTAATGTGAAAGGCTTACATTAGCCTTGTTTGATTGGTTGGAGTCAACTTTAGGTATTGAGCATATGTTTGGGCCTTAAGCCTCTCATTTCTAGCTTTGATTTCTTTATATCTTTCCTTGATATCTTGGTCTTTGTCAGTGGGCATTCTAAAGGAAGACACTTCAACATTAAGTTGCCTTTCCAACATTTGAGTTTGTGATGTGGAAGGCTCTTTAATGCCTCCAAATGGAGTGGTAGGCCTACTTCTTTCTACTTTTGTATTTGTGACCTCAGTTGAGTCTTCAATATTTTCCTCCTCAGAGGCTGCATTTAGCCTTTTCCTCTTCTTTGATTCCTGCTGCAAATAAGAGGTGGCCATTCCTGAAGTGGGAGCCCCTTCTCTGTTTCTTTTGGGATCTTCTCCTCATTCTGAGGAGTTTGCATGACTGTAGGGGTGCTCATAGTAGTCTCTACTCCTTCTAGTACCTACAGAAAAGAGTTGTCATCAAGCTGCTTTTCGAAATCAATTAGAGCATTCTCTACCTCTAGTCCAGTGCTGTCTTGGTCTACTAGGGTACCTTCCACCTATTCTGTTTGATTTGCATATGCTTCTATTTTAGGTATGGGATGGTGAATGAAAATTCCTAGCTTGAACTTTTGTCTCTTCTTTGTGATGAATTCCAAAGGATCATGTCTCCAAAAAAAACTTCTTTGGAACTTCATTCTCTGTAGAATTAGGTCTTCTTCTTTGCCTACCTCCCTAGAGTTGCATATGAATGGGCCTAGTTGGTCTTTTATCTTGAAATAAGCCTTCCTCTTAGCATTGACGAAGTTGACTTCATCTGCATTGATGATTTGTCTATAATATTCTAGGGTAAACAACCTCATGGGGAGGTATCTTGGCAACTCATATGGTGCAAGCATGCAACCATATATCCTAATTTTTGTATGGTTATGGTAAAGGTACCAGTCACCCACTTTTGTCTGTTTAGGAAATTGAAGGACTTTCTTTACTTCTGGATTGATTCTAGGGGAAGGGCTTCTAGCCAACATTTTCATGACTGGGTGTACAAATAAATGAATAAAAGCAGAGTAAGAGTATGGATACTAGGATTGGTGGATCAATGGGGTCCAAAAAAATACCGACCTGGGCTGACCTTTGATGTCCAACTTCTGAAGGGTGAATGGGAACTTATTAGGTTAGTAATATAAGAACATGTGGTATGATACTGAGGAATACTTGAAAAGTCTTTCATTGTTCATTCTAAGGAATTTCTCATGCATCCTATCAACTAGAAATTGGGCATAGTCATAAATGATAGCAGGAGGTTGTCTTGTAGTCATAAATGATAGCAGGAGGTTGTCTTGGAGTGCAGATGGACATGAAGGCAAGGATTAACTCATCAATGTATTCACTAGTGGTGTACCCCAAAATGCAAGGTATCAATGCGACAATATTCTGGCCCCATGGGGAAAATAGTAGCTACATATGGGGGGGAGTCCTTAGTGATGTGTTTCTCTTCTTTGATGAAGGCTTGGAATAGTTGGGCCTATTTTGCAGAGCTAAGTTTAGGATACAGGTCCAAAAAGTCTGCAGTTGAAAGTGGGGTTAGGTTTGGCCCTGGTTGGAGCTGCAACATTTCATTAATAGACTCAACAGTGATGGTGAAAAGGACCTTTTGGTCATGAGACATGATAGT
>APFE030343680.1:0-12882 GCA_000404065.3 Pinus taeda | reverse complement strand
ATCAACCAATATAGTAGACATCTTCCCCAAGAGTGGAGCTTTCACTTCGAACAACAAAAGGGGGGGTGATAGGCAAATTTCCTCTCAAATGGATAGAGTCTTAGTGACAAAAACCATTCTCCTAGAACGGATCACTGTGGAGTTGGACATACTACCTAGTGGAGGTTCGGACCACTGGCCCATAATAAAGACTGCGGCTATCCAAGGCACACCTAGGAATAAGCCATTCAGATTTGAAAAGTTTTGTCTCATTCATCCTGTGTTCATTCCAAAAATTGAACAATGGTGGAATGGACCATTAGGCATAAGAGGAACTAAAATGTTCATTCTACAGGCTAAACTTAAACACATCAGAGCCAGACTAAAATCCTGGAATCAAGAAGCCTTTGGTAACATATTTAAAGAAAAAAAGAAACTGGAGGAGCAAATAGAACAAATTCACAAGGATCGGATCCAAGGAAATATTAACCAATAAAGTATGAACATAGAACAAAAACTCATGCAAAATTGGCAGTCAAGATGCCAACAGGAGGAAATCCTATGGAAGCAAAAATCCAGGATTCAATGGCTTAAGGAAGGTGAACAGAACACAATTTTTTTTGATAGATCTGCCATTGATCATAAAGGTGCTAATAAAATATTAAGCATCAAAGATGATCAGGGAACCTCGGAACAAACTCATCAGGAAATCTCAAGCCTTCTCATAAATCATTTCAGCCAGATTGTTTGGGAACCTAAGATTGACAGAGATGAAGCTATTAAGGAAATTTTAACTTCTGTCCCCAAGCTCATCATTAAGGATCAAAACAAGGCTTTAAAACGAGACATTACCTTGGAAGAACTGGAAGAGGTTGTGAGATATATGCCAAATGGTAAGGCACCGAGGACAGATGGCTTCACCATCGACTTTTACAAAGCTGTTGGAAAATCATCAAGATAGAGGTATGGGAAGTGGTGGAGGATTACAAGCATTCCTCTCACATCCTCAAATCCCTCAATTCTATGTTCCTTTCCCTTATTCTAAAGGAGGAGGAAGCTAATACTCCATTGAAGTTTTAACCAATTGCACTATGCAATGTTTTGTACAATATTATTTCTAAAGTCATAGCCAACAGAATAAGACCAATTCTTCCAGGAATCATTTCAGAAGAACAATTAGGCTATGTAGAAGGGAGACAGATTATGGACAACATCTTGCTAGCTCAAGAGATGATTCACACTCTTTGAACTCAGAAAAAAAGAAGCCATGTTAATGCAGTTGGACCTATCAAAGGCTTATGATAAGGTAAACTGGCATTATTTGGAAGCTATTTTAGAAGCCTTCGGCTTTGCAAAATAATGGATAAGCTGGATCCTAACCCTAGTTAAGTCTACCAGATTTTCAATCCTAGTTAACGGAGCTCCCATAGCCCAACTTACACTCTCTCGAGGTTTACGTCAAGGGGATCCCATATCCCCTTTTCTGTTTTTTATTTTAATGGAAGGTCAAAGCAGGCTAATCAGTAGATCAAAAGAGGAAGGAATAATTCAAGGACTCTAACCCTTGCCCTCAAGCCCTGCAACAACACATCAGCAGTTTGTTAATGACACAATCTTGCACAGCATGCCCTCTATCAAAGAAGCTCTTGGCTTCAGAAATATTCTCAATCGCTTCAATATGGCCTCAGGTATGGAGCTTAATCTAAATAAATCTTCCATTTTCTTTTTTCAATATGCACCTAGCAGTACAAAAGAATCTTTCTACCATCCTAGGCTTCAAAATATGTAACCTCCCATCAAGTTACCTCGGCATTCCGCTGAATGACAGACCCTAGCAAAAATTGCATTGGGAAAGAATTATTGCCAACCTAGAGAAAAGATTTCATCATTGGATGCACAAAACCGTTAACTTTGTAGGCCTCCTTATCCTCACCAAATCCGTCCTCCAGGCTATTCCACATTACATGCTTTCCATTCTTTTGGCACCTAAAGGTGTTCTTCAGAAAATACGATTCGTCCAAAGAACATTTCTTTGGTCGAGTAATTCAGTGAAGCAGAAGTTGTTTCTAATGGCATGGGATAAGATCTGCAAACCTAAATACTTGGGTGGGCTGAATCTATAGGACCCCTTCACTGTCAACCAGCTAAAGGAACCCAAATTACGCTGGGCCAAACATTGGAAAGCAAAGTATGCTCACAACTATAGCCTACAAAATTTGATCAGGATGCATGAAACCCCTGATGGCTCTCCAATTTGGAACTTGGCTAGAACTAATTGACACATAATTCAGGAGCAGATTTTTTGGGAAGTTCGAGATGGAAATACTACCATGTTTTGGGAAGATGCATGGCAACAATTACCCAAGCTGGAAAGCCCTGAATTCTTAACCATTCAAAGAAGAAGTCAGGAGCTAGGGAGGACAATAGTAAACCATTACTAGAAACCCAATGAAAATTACCAATGATGGAGAATGTGGTTATTCAGTGACACAGAATCGTTGGAAGGGGAAAACAACAGTATAAGAGCACTGAAGACAGTGCTGGCCAAAAGAAAGATAAGGAATGCATGGGATGTTGATCAACTATGTTGGGGCAAGCTCGAGAGGGGAAACTTCTTACTCAAAGAAGCAAGAACCTATATAGAAGGAAATGAACATGAGGAAAAATTTAATTGGTAGTAAAGTTTGGGATGCTCAACTTTGGCCAAAGATTAAAACTTTCCTCTGGCTCTTGATGCACCGAAGAACACTTACCTGTGAGAACCTTAGGAAAAAGGGTTCATAGGCCCCTCACACTATGTGGAATTGAGGACGAAACCATGAATCACCTCCTCAATACTTGTGAATGGACAGATAGCCTCTAGAATTGGATAGAAATCATTTTTAAGAGGACAGACAGGGTAAGAAACTCAATTCAGGAAGCTATAGAGAATTGGAGAGGCAATTTCTCCAAAACCCAAATGGTTAATACATAATGGAAAATTATCCCAGGGTCTATAGTATGGATGGTATGGAAAGAAAGAAATAGAAGAGTGTCCCAAAATGAAACCAGAAACATAGAATTCATTAAAGGTACAATTCTGCAAAACATTAGAGAAACAGTTCTCACTAAAGGAAAAGCAGAACAAAACAAGGATTTATCAGTCTCAGACTTATAAATTCTGAAGGCATTTGGCATTGATATAGGAACCATCACTATTTCTTCAAATCAACAACAACAATAAGGCACTGTTGTGAATGCCTGGACTCCTCCACTGACAAGATTTCATAAACTCAACTTTGACGGGACCTCTCAGGGAAATCCAAGGCCAACAGGTATTGGAGGTGTTCTTTGGGATCACAAAGGGGAAAGACAACATATTTTCAGTCAATTGTTGGGTGAAGGAACTAATAATGAAATGGAATTTGTAGCTTTAGAGCAAGGATTAAGAATTCTCAGGCGTTTAAAAATAGGAGCCACCGTAGTGGAAGCGGATTCTCAATTGGCAATCACTACAGCAAGGAGAACGTAGATGAGAGTGAAATTGAGTAAGTTCACAAAGCATTGGAGGCTGGCCAAGGTCACAGACCTCATATTTGAGCACCTCTCATGCCTTGACAGAATCATACTACAAGCAGTGAGAAGAAAGGAAAACACAATGGCTGATCATCTGGCCAACTATGGGATCGATAACCACTTCACCTACCCGGACACCTGTTGGCATGAGATCACATGCATCGAACATCAGAGTAAGTGTACACTTCTCTCGAGACAAGACATAAGTTAACGGAAGAGGTGGTGTAGGGGTATGAAGGAATTCACCGTAATAGCGAATAAAGATAGCCAATGGAAGGAATATCAGGCGACAGACCCATGAAGGACATAAGGAGGAGTGGGAAATCATCCACAAGGACAAAGTGCATCGACCAAGGCAAACAACCAACAAAAAATATGATCAGCACCATCAGCAAATCACAAGGGAGGACACATGGCATTCAACAAATAGGCTCAAGCGTGGCAAAGTTAAGACTAAGGATACACATCATGAATAGGAATTGGGAAATCGTAACAATAGTTATTATGGCAGGATCAGCACTTATCCGATGACAAAGTGGGAAACCCCAGCCCAGACCTGGCCACCCTCAAATATATATATAGCTTCCCACCAGAAGATCAGTACACAACTCTCCCGTGACTTGCAACATAACAATCATTGTGCTACCAGGAGTTTTAGTGCTTCTGTGTTTTGCAATAGTAGTATGGTGCATGAAGGAATTCATAATGTTTCAATTAACCAAGACTTGTAGAAGGCCCAGGAAGCCTATGAAACCTAGAATACCCAAAAAGGAAAGTGCAAAATCGAAGAGCTAGAAGTGACAATCAAAGAGGAGGAAGAAAATTTGGAAGAGCAAGATCTAGAGAAGGAAGTGGAATGGATTTATGATCCGGGAACTGCAACTACTAGAGAAACTAAATTTGTTCAAACCCAGGGTGAAATGTGGAGGATGAAAACCATGCTCGCCAAGGTGCTTAGCATGCTGGGTGAAGACATCAGAAAAGCACATCAGGTAATCTCTCTCATTTCGAGAGAGCATATGGCTAGACTGGATGCCATGGAATTCAATCTCAGCGCCCTGACTCAGGAAGTTGGAGTCCTCTTGTAGAATGTGAGTGTCCTCATCAGTCTCCTTAGGCACTCCATGCATCAGGGATCCACAACTGTGGTGGAGGTCTCAGAGGAAGCAATCGATACTAGTCAGTTGAAACGGACCACTCCTCAGTGGAATCCTTAGCCTGAGAAGATGACTGCTATCGCCGACCCAAGTGCTCCTAGTAAAGGTTATGTAATCATAAAGTTGTAATGGATTTTCTATTTTAAGATCTCACTTCTTGTTTTGGCATGTTTTGTTACTGGTTTCTAGGACACTGGTGTCTTGTAACTAATGAGGTCCTCTGGGTCCTCCTTATTTCCTTTTGGTACCACTATCAAGCTGCCCAGGGTGGTGAAATATTTTGTTGTTTCAAGCCCCTCTTTAGGCAATCCTGTGTGGTTAGCCTCAGGGTCAAGAGATAAGGATTAGCGGCTCACATACATTTTGAGCGGGTAAGGAAGTTTTACTTTTGTTTGTTCGTGTAGACCATTTTGTATCTTATGTATTTTATGAATTAACATAAAACTGCTGATTTACAAAAAAAAAACAATAAGGGGTTACACTAGTAGTATAGGGGCCTAACAACTTGGAACACCTATACCCATCATGGAAAAGCTCATCCACAGGAACACACACCTACCGCATGAGGGCTTGAATTCGGCCAAGGATTTTGGTGGAAAGGTAGGAGAAAGAGACTTGGAGGAGAAGATGAAAAAGAAGTTTGAGCTTGTCAAGAAGCTGCACGACTATTCCATCACGCTCATCAATGATATCATAGTGAAGATTTCCACCCAGATACTGGCCAAAATTTTATGAGGAAGTGTCACACAGACAAGGTCCCAGCACCTATGGTATCGTTAGCTGCACAATGTGTGGAGGGTGTGCAGTTTAACTAGTCGTGGTACTTATGCAGTGAATTCCTTGCAAATTGTCGCGAGGTCCAAGATGAGAGCAAGCCATTCCACTATGTGTGGTTTATTCTCTCCATCGTGTTGATCACTTGGGAGCTGATGGATGAAAATTAGTTTCCTCCATTGAAGGAAAGATTACTGGAGACCGCGTAGTTCACCTCCCTCTGGGACACAAAGGACCCCACGCGGGTCATAGAAACAAAGATTTTCTGGGTGTTGATGGAAGTGAGATTCTGCATGGCCATCAACCAGTGCCCAAGGTTGTCCCCAGCCTTGTATGGGAATTTGTCTTCGTATACTAAATTTAAGGCAGATTTCCACCACATCTACACTCAGGCGCAGAAGGACCAGAAGTAGAAGTGGTTATATTTACCATATTTGGTCACCGATGATGCCATACAGGAAGTGATCAAGCACTTGTCAACCTATTGGCTCACCCCGTTCAACTTGGTTGCAAGTACCAACAAAGGCGCAAGGAACTTAGCTAAGAAGAAATGGAAGGATGCAACAAAATAGGCAATGCAAAAGTTGGCCATGCAATGAAAGAAGGAAGTTGACGAGAAGGCTCGAATGGAAAAGGAGCACACTGCAATAGAACAAACTGAGCAAGAATAGCAGGAAGAATAGACTACATAGGGCAGTGGAGGTGATACGAGGCAAAGTACCCCATTTCGACTAAGGAAGTGCAAAGAACATCAGCAGGAGGGTTCCCACAAGAATAAGAAGTCATCTAAAATGTAGGTGGATCCCATCACCTTGACAGAGGGCGATCTCAATGAGATTGGTGACAAAGTCTAGGATGTTGTAACATAATTGTTACAGCAATCCGAGCAATAATACATGCAGTCACTCAGAAATATCCAGAAGGATTTGCGCAAAATACAGATCCAAACTAGCAGGATACAGGTTGTTGTAGGTTAAGCGAGCGTCACACAAATGAAACTGACACCAGGGACAAGTCAAGCAACAAAACTAGTAAGGATAGTGGACCTTAGACCAATCACTTTACCAGAGGGCTCCTTGAGTGTAGAATCAACCGATGAGAAGACCATCATAAGTACCCTTAAGAACAATGACCTAAATATTACAGCTCTCCCCAACAAATTTTTTCATGTGCTACAAACAAGAGTGACAATAGAATTGAGTGCTTAGTGTCAATGTGTTCTCAGTTTAATCATCAAATATCGAGTTAAAAATGAACAAATTTTCTATGAAAAGACACAGGACCTTAAAAGAAAGAGATATTATCTAGGCACAAAGCTCCAATCTCAAGGCCGCAGTTGTATAGGCATGCAGAGCAATACTGGAGTTGCACATACTCGAGGACATGCAAGAAGAGGCCAAGATTTGAAAATTTGTTGAAGGCGTCCATGAGGCAACGACAGAAGTTGCAAGAGTCCAATTTGAACTCAAAATGAAGGTTATGGAGCTGGAGCTCAAATCGCAGCCTTCAACTCTACCTGAGGTCAAGGAATAGCGCGGAGCTGTGATCACAGAAGAAATGAGCACGTTGGTTGCTGCATTTGCTAACTGCTTGACCTTATTTTAGTAGGAAATGGAATTGGTCACGACTCCACAGGAGGATCCAAACCTGTAAATGCTCAATACAGAGGTTCGCAAGCTCCAACAACAATGTGATAAGGTCAGGGTGATGACATGCTCATTTTCTCCAGTGCAATGCCTCACCAAGTTACAGGAGGGGCAACAACTCCACGTGCAAGTTGAAGCAAGTGAAAGGAAGTAGGTTGTGCTAAAGGAAAGGTTGGGACCTTGGTTAGATGAGGATTACTAGGTTACCACCAACATTCACGAGAAGGTGAAGGGCTTGCAAATGACTCATCAAATGATGAAGTTGGCTGCAGAAGGACCATCTATGAAGAAACTCATCAAGAAAGTCAAGTAGGTAGATACACAAAGTGTTGCCAAGGTCGTAGTGGTGCAGGTAGAGCTGGGGGATCTTTGCAACAAGATCACTGTGCCAGTTGAGTGACTCGAGGGTGAGTCACAAACTTTGTGTTGGGGGCCTATTGGGATGGGGTCCCCTAGGTCAATTTTGGGGCTAAAAACCCATGTTTTATTGTAAATTGTGATGAAAAGATGTAAATTATCCATGAATTATGGATGAGGAGCGTGTAGGTAGTTAGGAGTCAAAAAGGGTTTTAAGCCTCATTTATTTAAAGTTGAGTCGGTTTGGAGATCTACCCATGGTCCGTAGACCATGGGATTGTATAAATAGGTGTGTCTTAGAGAGTCTAAGGAAGCTCTATGTCAAATTCTATGGCTAAAGGGATGAATTCTTAGAGAGATAACGCGAGGAAGCAAGTCTTAGAAGGGGAAATGTGTCTATAGCTGAGTGCGCAGAGGACTGGAGTAGTGTTTGAAGCTGTGTGTGTAGACCCCTCAAGCTGAGTGTGCAAGGAAGTTTTGAGTCTGTAACCTGATGCTGAAGATCAATAAAGAATATTGTTGGAGAAATTCATGTGTTTTATCTGTTTACATCTATTGTTTATGTTTGTGATATATGTTGTGATGAAATAATGTCTTTATGAAATAAGGATGCACTGATATGTGAATCTACTGGATAAGTCTTATTAAAGATGATTCAAAGGCCTCTATGTGAAGCAATATTTTTAAATCACATTTAAGGAGCCACCAAGAATGGTAGAGCATGAAAAAATATGAATGAAAAAAAAATAACTTTTGTGCAAGCAAAAGTACACATGCAAACTAGGAGAGCACACTCTTAAAGCACAAAGAGACATGGATGGTCATTCAGGGATTTGTAGTGCGCTAATGCGCTCAGGAAAGATGAAAAAACAAGCCAAGGCACACTTTATCACCTTGAAGGTTAAAAGGAATGATAAAAAGTGGCTTCAGGTCTTCCCCATGTGCCCATGCATCTTGGGAGTCAAGGACGATGCATTGTTAGACTCTGAACTTATGAAGGATGAGGAAAACAAAGATTCAAGTTTTCAAAGTGTGCTTATGAGCTCAATAAAAATTAGGGCATGATTTCACATGTTCAAGGCTTAAATGTTGATTTGTGCCTTCATGATTTTCCTATGCATCATAAGGCAATGAGGGTGCATTGTAGCACTTCGAAGGGTTGAAGGGAAAATATCTAGGCATTCAAGATGCACCCATCTTCCTAGGAGAAAACTAGGTTGAACAAGGCATATCTTTCAAGAGTGAAGGAGCTTCAATCTCATGGAGTTCACACTTATTGGAAAAGAGGCCAAAAACAAGTACAAAAAGTAGAGTTTGATGCCAAGATAGGAGAGGAATGATCTACAAGACTATATAAGTTGATGTCACATGCATGGTGGAAGATGAAAAGTTTCAGAAATGTGAATGGTTTCTTGCATGCAATAGTAATGATTACTTGCAAGATGAAGATCCAACTAAAATGCCAGCAAACATAATGCAAAATAAGAAATAAATATCAAATAAAGCAATATTTGAAGTGAAATGATGGAAAGTAGTAAATATTTGAGCATGCAAACTTACTTGTTCCATTGGTTTATGAATGGCTTGATGATTTTCCATATTTGCACTTAGATGAAATGATGATGAAGGAATCATTAGCTAAGTTTATTTAAAGAGATCCAAATGCAAAACTAACTCATGCATGAGTGCCACTTTTCATCAAATGAAAGGATATGTTAAGGAGGAGTTATGGCGGTTCCTACTTTCTAGGAGTACACCCTCAGCAACAAGTTAGATCATGCATGAAACTTGATAGGGAACAAGTATTCATCATGAAAGAGTGTGCCCAAGTAGGGCACACTTTCCCAGAGTGCACCCAAGTAGGGCACATTCCTTTGGCCTAAAGAAGTGCACTTTCATTAAATGCAAGTTGTCATCATCTTTAAGTGCACATTTTGTTTTTGTGAGATATTTTCGTGCTTTTTCTTGATTTTCCCATTTTTGTGTGCTTTTTGAGTGTATTCATGGCTATAAGGCAAGTTACTAAGTGTAGAAAATATCATGAGTTCACCTAAACACAACTTACTAACTCAAATACTTCTAACGGTTAAGCAATGATGCTTGAGAAGCCTTGACTTGGGAGGAGGCATCATTAGAATAAAACACACAAATCACAAATCAAACCATGTGATGATGCAATGGGACTTCAAACAATAGTTAGCGTAGTCTCCAAAATTGACATATGAAAAAAATTTGGAGGGTGGTTATCGCAGCAACAACATAGTCCGAGGAACTAGTTCCTCTAAATTTGACACTTATTCCCCCTAATATTTTATAGGCATTCTTTTATTATTTTTCAAGCTTTATAATATGAAAAATATGAAAAAAATAAAAATATTCCAAAAATAGAGTTGGAATGGGACAATTTCTATAATGTTGTTGGCACAAGAGTCAGTTGTGTCACCCTTGAACAAAGATCTTAAAAACTATCACGATTCCCTCCATCAGGTTGGGACTTAGTTTGACTATAAGGAATCCAAAACCTTGTTTCATAGTTATTACTCCTCTAGTTTATTACAATTCCAATCATATGGACATTTTTTTATTTTCCTCCTCCTTTACAAACTTACACAAAGTTCATTTTATGTTTCCTTACAAGTCACAAAAGTGTTGTGCTTTTGTTCAAGGGAAGTTAGCATATGTGTAAACCATTATGTACTATCCCTTGACTCATTTCTATCAACCATACCTGGTCTGTCAAGTTATTCATAGTGTCACGTCAAATACTTGGTCCTTTACTCATGTCAATTAATAAGGTCCCCATTGCATTCTTGATGACGGGCCTGATTTTATGAATTTCGACAAATTTCTCTAGGAGTAGGCCTATAGTTGCACCCGATCCCTATTTACATCATTGACGGGTGACCTTGTCCTCAAAATTGAATCAACTTTCATTATTGATTGCTTCAAAGGATTTATTTCCTGCACTAGTGGGGCCCATCAGATGGAGCAGACCAAACGACACTACATTCCCCACAGTTAATCCATCACGTACCTCCACAATGATTGGTCAAAAGAATATTTGATCGCAAATCAATGTCTCACATTGGTTGCGGGGGGGCTCCATTGGGTTTCCTCTGTGCCAGAGTCTACCACTGTATTACGTTAGCAAGTGAGCATGTTTTCATGTTCCTCTGTCATTTTTATTCATTGTACCCTTCTGCCACCCCATCATCCACATAAACCATCACCTCATCCATATTGTCACAAACTCATTAATTCAAATTTCCCACAATTGTCATTAATTCTATTTTCCACCCATTACCCCATTTCCACTATAAATTTTGTTCTATTATTCATTTTGCACACTATTGTCCTCTACTCCTGCTTCCATGGATTCAATTATATAGGTTTCAACTCCAGTCAAAATCACTCGCCACTATTCAACATCATTTAGCCTACATCCAGAGGACAAAAGTGTTGTTCAAAAGCTATTGCAAGGAGATGAAACAAAAGTTCAAGTACTAAGGACGAACTTGAAGATGCCTTCCGTTGAACATCCAATGGATTCAGAAGTGGCACAGGTGGAAAAAGAGAAAGAGCCTATGACTGAGGAGCTCATACAGAGAAATGATGAAATCACCAAGCTGAAAGAAATAAATTAAGTTTTGCAATAGAAAATTGATTCGCATGTTTGTACTATTGTAGTACAAGCTGATTCTGAGGACCTCGATGATAAGTTGACTAGAGTCATGACTAAATTGAAGATTTTTTAGAATGAGATGAAGAAAATTCAGAGAGATTATTAGAGCACCTTGAAAGTTATAAAAGCTACTGCAATATAATTGCAATGCCCAAGGAAACGGTTGACAAGTACATGAATGATTTTCAAATTTCTTCTCAAGAAATTAAAGAATTAAAGGAGAGGATGAAGGAGAATATGTCCCTTATTCAAGCTAGAGAATTTTTATGGAATGACATCATCCATACTGTGAGGAACGTCTAGGAGCCATTGGAAATAGTAGATGAGGAGAAGATCATCATTAGGGACTTGGAAAATATGATTATTCCAGATAAACAAAAATTACAACAAAGAGCTCAATTCAAAAAGAAAATGATTGATTCCCTTAATTCAAGTTATTCATAGAAGTTAAGGGAATTAGGAGTTGAATATAGAATTGAGTATGTGATTGAAATTAATAAGATTATTGTAAATAATCTATACAAGAAGACATCGAGAGAAAAATTAACTGAAGTCAAAGAAGTTATAATGAAATTTAATACTAATTTTGACAAGAGAACTAGAGCAGGCTTTCCGTCATGTTGGGACCAACAGGAAATCTATTACCTTGGGAGACTTATGAGACTTTGTTGGTAGAAGAAAAAATAAAAATTGGCTCAGCATAAGAAATAACAATAGTATTGAAGGGAGCAACCATTGTCAATTATTTGCAAAGGAATTTTCAACTTTTATGGTTGATGAGAACTCATTTTGTTGACAAACCTACATATAGCAGAATCACTAACTTCAGAATAGCACACACAAGGTTTTTCAAGTGTCCTAGTTCCTAGACAACCATGTGGAAAAAATTTAGAGAATGGATGTCACCAACAACAACAAATGCAGAAGCAATACCTTAATTTGCGCGTTAGTCTTAGATTACCAAATGAAGTAGTGCCACCTATAATACAGAAGTTTTGTCAAATATTTTTGAATGGTGTAATTATGTTTTTCTTTTCAAGATGTAAAGTTCGAAAGAACTATCAACTCTAAAGTATTTTAGGAAGTTATCGGTTTTTGGCAGTGGATAGTTGTTTGACCATCCTTTTGAAAATTTTAAATTAATCTAGAAAAAGAAATGAGGGTTCCAAGTTTTGGACATCAAAAGAAGAAAGTACTTGTATCTTTCAATCTTCATGTGGATTTGAATAAAGAATTTGTAATGATTCTAGCCACTTGTTGAGTACAAAATGTTTTTCCTGTTATTTCAATTTTATGTTTTTCTTCATAGAAACAAGTAATGAAGCTAATGGCCTTTAATGTTACAATTCTACAAAATCACATTCCTGTGAGTTAAAGTCAAAAGTTCCTTAATTATATGCACCGCTTTTCTATATACCATTACCTGCTAATTACATATTTCCTATAAGGTTGAAAACAAAGATTCTACATAAGTAGCTTGTGTTGGAGACTTTCCATTATCTTTTCTAAATGTTCTTTCATTAAGTTTTTATTCAATATCAGAAGGCCACATTAAATAATTTTTTCTATCCATAGAATATCAAGAGGCATTTTCTTTTAAATTATAAGCTTTAGTCACTCCTGTTATCTTATATGGCTGTGAAGTTTGGGGCTGCAGCATCTCCAGAGAATCATGGAGGAAGATTGAGAAAATCCAGAAGCGTTTTATAACTTATAACCTGAAAATTAAAAG
>APFE030343678.1:0-14367 GCA_000404065.3 Pinus taeda | reverse complement strand
GGATAAGGGGCTTCTAAATTCTTGAGAAAATTTTTGGGAGTAGGGAGGGATGTTAGGAAGCAGGGGAAAGTGGAATCTCAGAGATTGAGTGAGGGGAAAGGGTCCAAAAGGGCAAAACACGGGCCCAACCTAGAAATTCGCCAGGTTGTAGCTAGAAACTGGGTTTGTGCGAAAATGAGGAATTTGGGGGATCTGAGTGTTGGGAAGTGCTTGATAAGGTACATTAAGGATAGGGAAGGTGTATGAACATCAGGAAACAAGTTTTGCCATTGATTTGACCGTCCAAGAGAAATTGCCTTCAAAACCCTAGGAGAGGGAAATGAACCTTGCCTAGGCACATCTGAAGCATGGATAAGCTGTAAAATGACCCTATGGAACTTGACATGATGATGACAACCCTATGAATGATGATAGACAACCCTATGAATGATGATAGACTCAGCTGAATAGTGACATAGATTGGCATTTGGGCAACTTTAAAAAGAGTGAGAGCAAACCCTAGACTTAATGCCTAGTGACCAAATTTTGCTTGAAGACTCACTGAAATGACAAAATTTGACCTTGACACTTCAAAATCACTTTGTAAGAGCACATTTGATCACTGGAGGAAGGCTGGAAAGACTGACACTAACAAGGGTTACCTGATATTCAGACTCAGCAGTTGGGAGTATGCGGCACCTATCAAGCTGGCAAGCAACATCGGTCTTCATTCAAGGATGGAGAATCTTGGCACGCATCTAAGGTACTCCGGTTAATTCATGCTGATATTGGTGGTCCTATGAATACATCTTCTATTACTGGTTGCAAATATTTTTTGCTTATTGTAGATGATTTCAGTAGAAAGATGTGGGCGTATTTTCTAAAATATAAATTTGATGCATTTAGTACCTTTCAGAAGTTTAAAACCTTAGTTGAAAAAGAGTCTGGCTTTAATATCATGACTCTTAGGACAGATAACGGGGGGTGGGGGAGGGGTTTGTTCTTTTGCATTTCCAACTTCTGTGATACTCATGGCATCAAACGCCAATTAACTACACCCTACACTCCTCAGCAGAACAGTGTTGTCAAACGCCACAACCGTACGGTTGTTGAAATGGCTCGTTCCATGTTACAACACAAGAGTGTTCCGAACAAATTCTGGGTTGAAGCAGTATTCACTGCTATCTATCTTCTTAACTGAACACCTACTCAGGCTGTTAAGGGGAAGACTTCTGAAGAGGTTTGGTCTGGCCATAAGCCTAAGATCAGTCACCTCAAAGTATTTGGATCAGTTGCATATGTTTGGATTCCAGCTGCTAAGCGCTCTAAGTTGGATTCCAAAAGCCAGAAACTCATGATGACGGGGTACAGTGATAATCACAAGGCCTATAGGCTGATAGATATAGCCACTGGTCATCTTAGCTTCAGTCGGGATGTAGTATTTGATGAAGACAGAGGATTCTTTCAGTGTTCTCCTTCTGAGCAGTGTTCTGAGGATCAACCTCACAGTATTCTTCTTCCGGTAGGTCCACCTGATGGGAGGGATGATGCAACATCAGTATTTGATAATACTCTACCTGAGCTTCCTCCGAAAAATAACCCTCTTCTTGTTGCTCCTATTGTTCTTGAGCATTCTCCCCCTCCTCCTGATATTGGTTCCTCTACTCTTCGGCCTAAATGGTGGGCTAAAACCATTGGTGATCTTCGAGATAATGAGCTCCTTGAAGGTAGAACTTCTAGACATAAGAGCAAACAACAGTCTACAGTAAATTTTGCTCTTATGGCTAACCTACAAAGTATTTTTGAGCCTCAAACCTATTCAGAGGCTAAGGGTACATCTGAGTGGGAACAGGCTATGGAAGCTGAATTCTAGAGTCTTCAGAAGAATCACACGTGGACCCTTTCTGATCTTCCTACAGGGAAAAAGCCCATCAACTGCAAATGGGTGTATAAAGTGAAATAAAAGCTGACGGAACCCTAGACAAGTATAAAGCTCGTCTTGTTGCTCGAGGGTTCTCATAGAAGGAAGGCATCGACTATGAGGAGACCTTTGCTCCTACAACTAAGATGAGTACCATACGGCTTGTCCTTGCCCTAGCAGCTCAGTTCAATTGGAAAGTTCATCAGATGGATGTAAAGAGTGCTTTTATAAATGGTGACTTACAGGAAGAAGTCTACATGACGCAACCTCTAGGATTCAAGGTTGTCGGTCAAGAACAAAAAGTGTGTAGATTAGTTAAAGCACTCTATGGATTGAAACAAGCTCCTCGGGCTTGGTACATGAAAATTGATGAATATCTGACAGATCATGGCTTTCAGCGGAGCCCATCTGATGCAAACCTGTATATCAAGCATACTGGTGATGATATTTTGTTTGTGGTTGTCTATGTGGATGACCTTATCATTACTGGCAGCTCTGCACATTTGATCCATGGGATCAAACAAGACTTATGCAGCACCTTTGATATGACAGACTTGGGACTTCTTCATTACTGTCTGGGGGTTGAAGTCTGGCAGACTGAGAACAACATCTTTCTCTCTTAGTCCAAGTATGCCAAAAATCTTGTGGACAGGTTCAGAATGCAGGATTGCAAACCGACCACAACTCCTATGGAACAAGGGCTCAAACTTTCAGCTCAGTCATCCTCCCCCCTTGTGGATGAAACTTTATTCAGGTAGTGGGCAGCCTCATCTACCTTACTGCCACTAGACTTGACATCAATTTTGCAGTGAGCTACATTTCCCGCTTCATGTCAGCTCCTAAGGCTGATCATTGGATAGTAGCAAAGCGTGTGCTACGATATGTGCGTGGCACTCCTGATTATGGACTCCTATACACTCGAAGTTTCGATCCTATACTCAGTGGTTACACAGATTCTGACTGGGCCGGTTCGGTTGATGACTGAAAATCTACAGCTGTGTATGTGTTTAGTCTAGGATCCGGTGCTGTCACCTGGACTAGTAAGAAGCAGTAGGCAGTGGCTCTCTCCTCAACAGAAGCAGAGTATCGGGGAGCAGTTAACGCATCTTGTGAGGCAGTTTGGCTTCGACGTATGCTTGCGGATATGCATGTTTCTCAGACAGATCCTACTCCCTTGTTTTGTGATAATAGGGAGTGCTCAAACTTGCCAAGAATCTAGTCTTTCATGAACAAACAAAGCATGTGGAAACCCATTGCCACTACATTCGCCAGCTTGTTGAAGACGGATCCGTTCAGTTGCGATATGTTCCCACAACGGAGTAGCCCACAAGCATCTTCACCAAGCCTCTTGGTCCTGATAAGTTTGTAAAATTCAGAGGGTCTATTGGTGTTGTAAATAGATTGAGCATTAAGGGAGGGTATTAGAATAATACTATTTAGTGTTTAATGCTCATTCTTATTAGCTATTGCTATTTTTACCTTTTTAGCAGTTTCTTAGATGAAACTGGTTGTTTCTATTTCCTAATAGAAACTTGATGTTTCTATTACTGTAAATATCTTTGTATTACTTATTGAGCTTCATTTTGCTCATGTAAATCAATTCAATTCATTGATTAAATGTTGTGCCGCTTGACAAGCTAATGAATGGCAAAAAAGATGAGATGATTAAAATGATGTTGAAGAAACCAGGGACATAAAAAACTCTGTCCCCGGTGGCAATGCCAAGGAGTGTTGACTTTGCCGGCTCGAATGAGAGATGAGACAGATAAAAGATGAATGTCGAAGAAATGTTGTGAGGACCAAGGACAAAAAAACTCTGTCCCCGACAACGGTGCCAAAAATGTTGTCGTGCAAAGTGTCTAGGCAGTGCGACAATGCTCAGAATAAGGGCTGTCACTCTTAATCCTTACTCACTCTGTTTAGACTCTCTCTTAGGCAAGTCAAGGTGGGTAGTCCCTAAGGTAAATGGATGAGAAAGCCTGCGGATCACGGGCTCTAGGAGATTTTATCGATAGACAACTTGATGAATCTAAATGATTAAATCAGATTGATGGATTAAATGCCAACGTAAACAAGACACGGCCACAAGATAGAAAAAATTATAGACCAGTGCCTTTGATATTTGAATTAATCATCAATAAAACAAGCTATCCAAAATGATGAAAAACGACGATCATAAATAATCCATATGCAAGAAATTCTAGATTTAAAATTATTTTCGCTAACTACCCAAATCTAGATTTAATAAATTTTCTTCAACAACCAAATATGATTAAAAATGTTTATTGCACCTTGACCATAAGAAAATCATAAAAATTGCATTTAATGACCAAATGACACTAAGGAACTTTAGGTTAATTTTTTTTAATTTATTCCTTAGGAATTTAATTTAATCAAAGGGTAAAAAAACAAAAATTTTAATGGGCCATAGGCCACATTAAAAATTCTAGAGTTTAAGCGGAAAAACCTCTGAATTTTATTTTAAATCCTTGGTCACCAAATTTAGATTGACGATTTAAAGTTTTTTTTAATTTTATATTTTTTTAAAATGTTTTTTGGATTTTTTAAAACTTTTTTAATGTATTTTTAAGACTTCTATTATTTTTTAATCAAAAATAAAAATAAAAATAAAATAAAAATGAAATAAAATGAAATCAAAAGAAAACAAAATCGAATTTTTGCTTATTTTTATTTTAATGAATAAAAGTCAAATAAAAGAAGAATTTAAAATAAAAAATCAATAAAAGTGAAAATAGAAAATCGAAATAGAGACACGAATCTAACTAATGCAAGTCAAAATCGCAATTCAAATGAACATTAACCGTAGCTATAATATACAAATGAAAGCAAATAAAAAATAAAAAAAGGCTAACTAAGCTAAACACATATGAATAAGTCGAAAGTTTTGGGTTGTTATGTATTGTGTGCAGGTGCAGCGACGGAGAGCAGCTCACGGGAGCCACGGGAAACGAAGGTCGAGGGTAGATCGAAGCAACGAGAGGAGGCCAAGGGCTTAGGTTGAGACTGCGTGGAAGATTGCTGCAGATAGTGATGGCTGCGTAGAGGAGATGGACGGATGGTGTAAGGAAAGCGGAATGAGGGTTTTATCAAGGGCATTGAGGGAGTGGATAGAAGGTTGAGCGATGGAAAGGTGAAATGACAAATGCAATTTGGAGGAAAGGACTGCGGAGGAGCAGCGGGAGAAGGGATCACAGGTTTGGAGAAGGGTGCGTGAGGGGCATATAGTAGAGGGCTGATGACTGTAGACTCGATGTCATCTATGGGAGAGCACACAATGCTTGGGAGTTGAGGAGATGAAGACGTTTTTCGATTTTGCTTTTGCATGTGGGATGGACCCAGAAAGAGAACGGTGTGAGGTTGGAGAACAGACAGAACTCAGGGAAAAACTCAAATTCCTCCACATCTTTTAAAAAAAATCAAAGCCCAAAAATAATTTCTAATTTTTCCAGGAAACAACAAAGAAAACAATTTTGAAATCTTGTTCTTAGAAAACCCCAGGTAGAAGAGAAATTGTAGCCCAAGAACCGAGGAGATATTTTCAGATTAAGATCTATGTTTATCAATGAAACCCTTATGAAAATTTTCCAGATTCAATTAAAACATTAAATCCACCTGCTTCAGATTTGACCTCGAAACCCTCATTAAATTTCTAGATCTGAAACTAAATTTAAACCTTTGGACTACAAAAGCTGGGCATAATCCCTGCCAAAATAAACAAAAAATCTAGATCTTACCCTTCAGGGCCTAGATCTGGACTCTGCACAACATTCAGCTTCAGATCTATAGTTGCAATACAACAATAAACACCCAAATGATATACACAATGACCCAAAAACACTAAAACCCTGAAAACCAAAGTCAGAAAACAGATCTATGTACATAAATGGCCGATCTATCAGATCTAGGGAGTGTGAGTTTAACTCCGCTCCCAGATCTGATGATTTGAGGCTCTCAACAGCCAAATGTAACGATTTAGCACAAAAAAAATTAAGATTTTTTTGAATTTTTAAAGGAGGTACTGAGCTCAAAACCCTCATGCATCACCCATAAAAATATCTTATGATAAGCCCGGGATAAATTCAAACTGGGCTCTTCAGAAAACACGGATCGGGAGTTGGCTGGTTCAAATGAGAACTTCCTCGAACGCCCGATGATCTAATAATCAAGGATTTTCCTGCAAAACTCAATCCAACCTTCAACACAGAGTGAGAAAACAATAATAAATTTAGATCTAATAGAGATACTTGTTATTATATTCAAAACTTAAATTATCTTTCAAACCCCAGCGACTAAGCAAGATACCTGTACTCAAATCGCTCTTTAGAAGCTATTATTAATGGTAAAAAAGAAATTATGCACGAAAATAATACATCTTACAACATTTCAATGAAGAGTAACATCAACAGAAATTAACCCCAATGTCTTTCTTTATTGCTCATAAAAATATTACAAGAGAGCTTTTCCCTTAGTACACGATCAAAAGATCGGATGATACTGACTCACAAATGACCTCCTATATAAGGATAAATCCTCCAACGGCTAGTTCGAGTGATCCTTGTGAAAGTGATCTTGACTGTTGATGAGGATCAAAATTTTTTTTAATCTCATCCATCGAAATTTTAAATATTGAGGAAATTTCAAAATTTTCAATTAAATGCATTTTAATAAATTCAAAAATTAAAATTTTGCATTTATTTCCTCAAAATTTTGACTTTGACCTAACCCCAGGGACCCAAGGCATAAAATTTAGAAAAATAATCAATTAACCTTAGTCCCTGGACCTGTTAAGATTTAATTTTTTAAAGGATCCATGAATTTTACCTCTGGAAAATTTAACCTAGGACCTGGGACCTATGAGGGGATAAATTATTTTTCTAACCCTCAAGACACTTTACATCATGACTTTTACATTTTTTACATCTCAAGGGAGAAACCCCATTTGAAAAAAGACCCTCACAGACTACCCAGTTTTGCGACACAAATATAATCTAGCAGATCAAGCAATTTGTAATAAAATAACCTAACCAAATTGTTAGGATTATTCCCAAACCACTTTTACATAGACTCGATCTAGAACACTAGGACTCCCCTAAGATGCTAGTGACAAAATTTATTTCTGCTTTGGGGTAAGGCTGGAGGAAAACTCTGCTGACCGTCCGAGAATGGATCGCTGAGACAAAAAACCTCCCAAAATGTAGTTTGTCACCAGAAAAGTAGGTTTACCTAGGTGATTACATACACGACACGGATCTGCTGAGATTATTTACATTATACACATGTAGATTGGGTTTACATTATAAGATGATCCTCAGGCTGATGATGATAGTTGAACGGCATGGATACGTCGATCAGGCGCTATCCCTTTTGCGAAAAAATGGGGTGTACTGCTATGGGTGATTGACACGTAATGGTCAACACAACCAACTATGAGAAGCCCTTCATGAACTTCCTGTAATAGGTGCAAATGCCTACAAACCCCCTCAGCTCGGTCACATTTCGGGGCTCTGGCCAATCCTGGATAGCTCTAATGTTCTCCTCCAGAATGCACAGTACTGTCTCAAGGTGCTATAGATGCTCCTCCCACGTCCGGTTATAAATTAGTATGTCATCAAAGAACACCAGCACGAACTTCCTCAACTACCCTCAAAACACGTGGGTCATGCATGACTAAAATGTTGCAGATGTGTTGGTCAGCTTAAAGGACATAACCAGTAACTCAAAGTGCCCATAATGACATCAAAATGTTGTCTTCGAGACATCTTGGTTTCTCACTCAGATCTGGTGGTACCCCGACCGTTGTTCAATCTTCGAAAAGAACTTCGCCCCCCTCAACTCGTCCATCAGCGCATCTATATGGGGAATGGGGTAGCAGTTCTTCATCATTTTCTTGTTGAGGGCCTTGTAACCAATGCACATTCGTAAGGACCCGTCCTTCTTTTTCACCAGCACAACTAATCAAGCAAAAGGGCTAGCACTGGGCTTGATGTGCCCAAGTGCCAATAGCTCATGGATGGCCCTCTCAATCTTATCCCGATAAGGCTTGGGATGTCGATAAGGGGTGGTGATGACGACCTGCACCCTTGGCTCTAACTCGATAGTGTGCTCAAACCCTCGGTCTGGTGGCTGTCCTGGTGGTATGTCCCTAAACACCACTAGATACCTGTCAAGAATACCCTGTATCTCTGGATGTGGTGGCTTGGGGTTTCCCCCAGCCTCTGAGATCCTCAGCTCCACAACCCACTCAATGTCTCCATGTCTCAAGTTAGCCTCCATTCTGTGGGCTGAAATAGTCTATGGTGGGTATGAGTGCATCCCCCTAAGCAACACGATCTTGCCATTTGGCCCCACAAACTCCATCTCCAGCTTCTGCTAGTTTGTTGTGACTCTGCCAAGCGTATAGAGCCACTGGACTCCCAACACTACGTTGGTGTCTGGTACATCCACCATAAAGAAATGATTTGTCATGGAGTAGTTCCCGATGGTCACTATCAAGGCTGACACATAGCGAGTGCACTACATGGTTTTGTCCCATGGCACAACAACTTAGAATCCCTCGAATTCCCTAATTGCGATGCCCCTCCTTTGAACCAACTGCACATCAATGAAGTTGTGGGTAGCCCCACTGTCCACCAACATTGAGACACACTGCCCCTGAATAGTGCCTTTGATCCTCATGGTCAAGAATTTGGGTACCCCTCGTAGTGATGCAAGTACCCCTCCAGTAGGTGCGAAGGAAACTCCCTTGGTGGTGGTGGTCCTCCTCCACCTAGTGGTGTTGCATTGTCCTCCCTCGTCATCTCAAAATAAATCTCCTCCTCTACATCACTATCAGAGAAGAGATCTATATAGTGGGCCTTGTCTGCTGCACACCTATGGCCCGATGCCCATGGCTCTTGAGAAGTGAAGCACAATTTCCTCCTCGTGAGGCCCCTCCGGGTCTCATCATCTTGTTGGCCACACCCCTGATTGGCTCTTGATGGTGGAGCCCTAGTGCCCTTCCCCTTCTGCTAGAAGCCCTGTCTAGGGGGTAATGGTGCCCTTGTCTTAGGTAGGGCATCCTGTAGGTCTCGGGCTCTCCCTATTGCATCTTGCAATGTAGTGGGCCAGTTGGACCTCACCAACCCACGCAATGGCTCTTCTAGCCCATCTATGAACATAAAAATCTTCCTAGACTTTGACAAGTCTAGGACCATCACAGACAAACGCAGAAACTCTGAGATGTAGGTTTCTGCACTCCCGGTCTACCTGAACCTAGTCATCTCCCTAAAATACTCCTCCGGATCCTTCCCCTGAAACCACTCCAACACCCTCGTGGTGAAATCATCGTAGGCAGTCACCCCGACATGTCCCAATGCAGTCAACTCGTGGAACCACTAGTTGTGGGCTTCCCCTTCCAGATGCAACGTGTTAATCTTGATTGCCTCACCTTTTGTCATTTGGTTTAGCTGGAAAGAAACATGTAGCTTCTCGACCCAGGCCTTGGCCGAGCTCTTGGAAAACCCATCGAAGGTTGGGAGAAATAACCTCCCCAACATGCGTTGCAAGTCTGTCCTTTGCATATAACCTCCTCCATTCTGTCCCTTGGACTTGTTGTTGCCCTTTAGCTGACAAAAATCTTTTAAAGTGATGGCCCTCCCAAATTCAGGCCCATAAGACTGATACCTCAAGAAATAATCTCCAAAGGGTGCTTCCTCCTGCTCTGGTTGCCCTCCTGCTCCAGATTGTAGGAACTTGGGAATGGTGGATCTAGGGTGTGTGTTTTGGACCAATGGTCTGTTGGCATGGAGAGATGCATGGTGGTGTGATGTGCCAGACCCTTCTCCATAGTGGAAATCCCCTTGGACACCTTTACCCTTGTTGCCATTGCTATTTTGCTACCCCATTCCTTCAATGTTTTGAGACAAATGCCGCATTGCGTTCATTAGGAGTTGGGCAAACTCCTTCTCCTCATCGCTTTTGTCTCCTTCGTTATCCCCCATGTTGGTTTCCTCTACCTCTGGTTCTGTAGTCACAGGATCATGGATGATCTCTAATTGTCGTTCTTTGCTCCTATACCTCTCTCTCCGATATGTCACGTTCTACCTATCCTCAGGTGTCATAGATTACGCTGCTCCCACAGGCTGTGCCAAGTCTATGAGCTCTGATACCACTGTAATATCCCTAAGGGAAAATTAATAGTAAATATTCAAAGAAAAATAGACAAACACATCATAAAACCATAACAGACAATCAAACCATGAAAATGCTTCCAAGACAGCGTTGTATATTCATTTTATTAATGGAAAATGTGTGCAATCAAGGTGCTCGAATGAGTGCACCTGGGCTTGCTTTTAGCAAGCTAGCAAAGCCCACAATGATCCTTGAATCGCCCTCCTCCAAGCTCTGTTAATTTGGCCCAACCGCTGCGATGTAATTCCCAAAAAATGGTGCTACTGTCTAAATTGAAGAGCTGCTAGAGCCCTCTCTACTGCTCAGAGGATTCTTGGAATTTAATTCAAGCCTCTACTCAAGAAACCCATAATAACCCACGAAGGGTTTGGCCAAAGTTTGACGCTACAATTTTGGCCTCCTTGAGCTTGACTAGCTCTCCTACTGGGAAATTCAACCTCCTGAATAATCTGCTGCTGTAATGCCCGCAAACCCTGGTAGAAGGCTTCCCAAGCCTTCCCACCGAATCTCCACCTCGAACTCCCTTAACTCCACAAACTCCTAGAGTGCCTCTAGCAGTGACTTGCACTCCTTGCGTTGCTGTGGCTCTCTCTGCTGCTGCAAATCGACCTCCTGCTGCTGGTACGAATTGGGCTGAAGAAGAACTCCCTCCTAGGGCTGGCACTCAAAGTCCATGAAGCAAGGGCTGAGATTTCCGCTTGGAAACACTTGGTGTGCTGAACAACACATGCAAACTTGGCTCATTGCTCAAGCATGCTCTTGTCAAAGACAAATTCTGAAATGATGAATGATAACCAAATTGAGAGCTCCTCCCTTCTTTTTCTATTGAATTGCCTCCAAGGCTGCCCATGTGGGCCCACATTGACTTCCTCCCACCTTCTTCGAGCCAGTGAGAGCGTACTCTCCATGTGGGCCGAAAATGCCTTTGTGGTGGCCCCTACATTCCACCAAAGCCACAATCTTTCGCTGAGCGCTATAGTTGGAGTGCCTCTTAGGCCAAAAATCATGTATGGGTCCCCTAGGCCCTCTTTCCCTAAGTGAAATAATGCAAAATGCCAAAATTGAGCAAAATTTCGATATTCCCTTAGTGAAACACCAAGCAGGGATATCACAGTAGCATTCAATCCTTTAGCATTGATATATTGTAGCAATGGGCTTGTTACTGACCCGATTAGCAAGGTTGCAAAGTTCTACGCAAACTTCTACGATGGGCGCACACAAGGTGAGGCTAGTGCCTTAAATGTGGTCAAAAGGTGAGTTGGAGTAAATTAGTGGTCGTCCTTCTCATTTTTTGTATATAAATCTGCAGCAGAAAACTAAAGCCACAAAAACACTAGACTCAACTCTGTTAGATATAGCGTATGAGTATTCAAAATTGGTGCAGAGAAAATTTACTAACCAGATCTAAAGTTGCTTTTATGTTGGGATCACTGAGATGGGTTATAGAAAAAATCAGCTTGTTGCCTTGTTACTGGAGACTGTAAAGTCTGCAGAAAATTGTGGGGAAAACAACCTAATTCCTCTTAAAGGGCCACCTAATTATTTCCTAAGCACTACTAGATCACTGATGTAGGGGCGGGGAAGTTGGAAGGTGTTAGATTGATCTTAAAAGATCACTTCCAAACTGGAAATTGAATTTTTGCAGCTATGGGATTAATTCTCTCTCGGTGTTAAGCCCAGGAACTTCCAGTAATAAATTTAATTAAATAACAGCTGGAAGTGCTTACTTTTTCAACTCTAAATTGAAAAATGAACAATGTGTATTAATTTTAGAGCCTAACAAGATTCCAAGCGGAAAAGATTACTTTTCAAGAGCATGGAACCTTGGAAATATTGCAGATTTATTCTGTAACAGCAATAGAAATACACAGAACTGCAAGCAAAACACTTGATACAAAGGGTGAAAGATATTGAAAAATAATTTAAATTCAATGTATCAAACCTTGGCTAAGATCTAACTGTATATTCAATGACGGAAGGTAAATAGAGTTGCTATCTGAGGATAAAACTTTAAAATCAACAAGTTAATAATTCTATGCTAAAGCAGAGAATAAAAAAAATTGTTTTTTCAAATATATAAGTTGGTTGTTGCAATTTGTTACCTTGTACAGCAATGACTTGACCTCATGAGCTGAGTTGTGAAACACACTTCTCTCAAAGTTGGCCTTGCAATAGATCATAGCAGTGAGATCGGTCTGAGAGAATTCACCCCCTTTTGTGACTTAAGATCTTCTCCACTTTTTGGACTCAACTAAGAGCAGCCCCTAGCATGGCATTCTCTAGCCATTGGTTTGACTGTGCGGTGAAATACAAGCCCCTCACCTGGTTGAAGCTCCCTATTGGAATGGTCCAACCTTGGAGCAATCCACCTGCAACAAGGAAACAAAGTGGGCTTGCACCCTAGATTTTATACTCCACATGGCTATGTAGCCTCTCACCAAGTCGATCCTGAAGCTTTTTTACGATCTTACTTAATGGAGAAAATCTTAGATTAAACCGATTACTACAATAAACCAAGAAGAAAAACGATAGTAAAATCCAATTTGACAATGTAAAGAATACACAAGTTTGCAAATGAAGCTTTTTTTTGAATGGCACTAATTTCACAAAACAACCACCTTTTACTAGAGGGAGGCTAGCCTTTTATAAACTTTTCCCAATGACTAGATAAGCGTTAGTTACAGCTAGTTGGATTCCTCCTCTAGACAATAATGTTTACTAGTGAACCCTATGTTGAAGACTTGGTAATTTTAATAAAATATTGCAATTACATTCCTATTTTGCCTAGTAAGGGGTTGAACTGACTCACGAATTCCCTTGGAGATCCACGCCCCCTTTGTTTGTAGTTTAGAAGTTGAAGAATGGTCCATAGATTCTCCAACACCCCTCTAAAATGCCCAACATCCCTCTCAAACAGCTACCTTGAAGCTCGACTTGGAAGATGGTTTGATTTGGTCCATAAGATGACCTTTTGACTTCGCAACTGCTAGTAATTTGCCCATTTGCTAACTCCTAGTCCAAGATGCTCAAACGTGACCTTTGACTCCCAACAACCACCTTGTCCTTTCAAACGACTAGTTGACTTGACTTTTCTTGGCTAGTAGAATTTGAGTTGCCACCTTTTTCTTCTATCTTCAACACCTTGATGATTTGGCCAAGCATTCCACCTTCAACAAATTCTGAATTTTTTGAGATTTTGCTGGAGCTACGGATGGATGACTAAATGTGCCTCATGGAGGAGATGATTTTGTGGATGACTTTGCAATTTATATGGATTCTTCATGTCTAAGTTTTATGGATGCACATGATTTCTTGAATGTTGTCTCTCTAAATCTTCTTGGGATTGTCTATGAATGATCATTAAGTGCGAATGTGCTTATCTAGTGATGAGGGTACATTTTCTTTATATTGTTCTTGGATAGATCCTTTCTTTTAAATCCTAGGAAGATTTCTAGTGGAGAATCTTCCCTTGAATTTCTTTTGGAGCATTTAAAAGTACAAGGTTGATCTTCTAGGGTTTGTAGTGGAAACCCTAGTCATCACCCTAGATCCACTTACATTGTTTCATGAGAGGCCTTAGCTGACCTCATATGCTCAATGAAAATGCACCAATCTTCGGTTCTCCCATCGCTCTTATTTTCTTGAACAAACTGCAATCCATTTTGTTGGATTTATTCTTCATATCAACTTGAAACTCATTTCCTTAAATCCCAACAATCTTAAGGAATCCCCCCTGAAGTTGGAGCAAAGGGCATGAAGTGAAGAATAGGGTTGGTGAGGTGGTAGTGGCCTCCCTCTTACTTGCACTCAAACCACACTTAAGCTTTTGGACATTATCTTGAGAGGTGTAAGTTTGTGTGATAATAGAACCTGTAACAAGAGATGCTTGGATTTGACTTGATCCTTCCTGGTGTTTGTGCATTGCTACAACTCTACATACAACCACCATGGGTTCATTTTCTATCAAAAACATTGCTACCATGCCGATTTCCATGATTTGTCATTTTGGTTAAGAATCGTTATCCACAGTGATTTGATTGAGTCAAACACAAAATGAAAATTCACAATGTCAAACACAACAAAGATCATATAGGAAAAATCACAATTCTTTCTAAACATCGCTATATTTTCAAAGAAACTGCCCAAGTTGTGAAAAATATGCCAATATAAAGCCAAAATTTGATTTTTTTAGTGCCCATAAAACTCCATGGGTCAAATTTCTACCAATGACATGAGTGCCTTGTCATATATCCCGATTTTTTATTCTGGTTCAGTAC
>APFE030343658.1:0-38152 GCA_000404065.3 Pinus taeda | reverse complement strand
AGAGGGAAGTCCAAGGGTTTCTCACTTTCCATCCAGTTCTCTTCTACAAGTAAAAGATTGAATATTAAATGTAGGGTTTGTTATTCTTATATCAGTTGTGTTCACTTGAATAGTTAATATATTTGAATCCTAACTTCTGCAATTTCTCATAGTGTAACACAAAAGTATTCAAACTGTGTCTAGCTAACTTCTATTAAGCAATTTTTCCAGTTATTTGCATGGCTCAAAATCTTAGGAGTGATGATTTGATATGAATATTTGTTAATGTAATAATAACCAAACACACAGTGCACACATGGTTATTTTCTTTTACATTTTCTCGCTATTTCAATTATCTTCGATTAAAAATGGTTTTATTGTGCATTCTTTCTTTCCACTTACAAAATCACTATGCTCCCATGTTTCTTCTTCTTTTAGTATATTCACATTTTCTTGTTTTATTTTCTTAAAAAAAATAATCTATGGATTCTTTGCCAGAAAAGACATTATTATTTGAAGAAAATAGTGCTATTTTCAATATGACTGTTCCCTGTTGTTAAAAAAAATTATAATCTATAAAATGTTTGGCGAAAAATTATTTTTTTTATTGTAAGCAATCAATCTCTTTTAAGAGGAAATTAAAATTTTTCTCTATGGATTTTTTTTTGCAAAAAGAAAAAGTTATTTTCAAGCAAATGTTTCAATTTCCATGTTTGAATGAGGTAAATTTATGTTTCTTGTAGGCAAACAATCTCTTTTGAGAGGAAATGTTTTTTTTTCAAAAGTTTCAATTTCTATGATCGAATGATGTAAATTTCTGTTTTTAGGCCGGATTTGTAGTTTTCTCTGTAATCAGGTGTTTTTTATTTTCTGATGTTTCTTTATAATTTTTAGGGAAAATGTTTGAGTGTGTCACAATTTCTATAAATTTTCTGAGAAAAATATTGTCTGATCAAATCTGTGTCCATACCTTCAAAAGATCCAGATAATCTATATATAGAGCCAATCATCTATTATGTTTCAGAAAATAATAATTAATTTTATTTACTTAAATATTCGAACATTGTTATAAAAAGAGATTGTATATTGAAAAAATTAATATAGCCTTACTAATTTTTTTAACTAATTATAAATTTTTATATTGTAAATGGTGATTATAATAATTTTTTTAAATTCTTTTCCTTTTCGCATTCAATTTCTTAACATTTTACAGTGTCATTCTATTCGTAATTGATGGCAAGGACGACATTGATGGCAGGGACCATGACAACTGAACTGGGGAAAGTAAATGGGTAGTGTTCCTTCCATTGTAAGCGTTTCCCATATAATAATTGATGCTCACACTCACTTTAGCTTCGAAAGTGTATTACATTTTAAGATTCAATTCTCGGGGACTAGAATGTTATTTTTATTGTACACCGTGTTCCCAAATGGATGGACCTCATCCCTAGAGGGCCGAATTTCCTGATTTTGTTTGTAATTTAACTTTTTGGGTTGTTACACCGCAGACCCTTATATGGCTTTCAATCTGCTATAGTTTTGTGTGTTTGCAAGATTTTAGTTGGTACTAAAATTTAGTTGTGTGTCTCTCTAGGAACTAATACATATGGAAATACTTGTATTCCAAGGTTTCCTCTTATTTTAACACTTTATGTTTAGAAAAATGTTGTAAGTTTTTTCTATGAAAGGTATGACTATATCACCTCATAGTTAAATATTATCATATAAATTTAGTTTAATGTTATTATTTACATCACTTTTTATAATCAGTTAAAGTATTCAACTATTTCTGGATTGAAGCTTCTGTTATCACCAAAATAAGAGTTTACTTTTTTTGCATGGTCTTAGATGAGTGCGTCAAGTCATCATATCCTTAGTGGGTAGGTGTTAGGTTAGGAGTCTCAAAGGTTTATTTTTTCTTTTATGTCCAAATAAAGTCTAACATCTCTTTCTTATATTTCCTGATTCCCACAACCCTGTTTAGAAACTCATAGCTCAAGGAAAATTTGAAAATTTTGAAATTATTTTTGAGACTACGATTATGTAGCGTAAACAGTGTTGCACTACGAAAACACTGCTCTTTTTGCAATGCTTTTTGTAGCGCGCTATGAAAGTTCGTAAAAGCAATCTTGTCAAACATTAATCTGGTAAAAATCCGTTAGAATTTTCATGATTAGGTTTCAGTAACAAGTCAATCCACGAGTATGCCACTACACCAAACTCATCATTTTGAATTTAGGGGTCATTATGAATGATAATTTCGAAATTCAAAGAAGCTGGCCAGTCTCATCGTCTTAGTTTGCATGCAAGCCCTCGAAACAAAGTTGTGTTCAACAAAAAGCTTTGGGAATTATTCACCAAGGATTTATTCATCCATCATTCAAGTGAGGCTGATCAATTGAATTTCAAAACAAGCCGGTTTTGTTACAGGGACTTAGAAGAAAAGATAACAGAGGAAAAGAAACAACACATGTTTGGCCATTGTTTGAGAACCGAGCCAGAAAACACTGAGGTCCTAAGTAGAGACAAAGAAGTTGTAGAGGCCTTCAAGAAAGTAGGGTGTTGGAATTTTTGTAAAAAATTGCAAGGAGGGCATACCCAAGTAACCAAGGAGTTTGCACTTCATTTTGATGGTTTAAAGGCAAAGGTCAGAATGCTTGATATGCAAGTTTCTCCAGAGGTTATAGCATTGGTGACCGAAATTCCTAGGGGACAAGAGGCCTAGTTCAATAACTTTAGATTCAACATGGAACCATGTGAGGTGTTCCTGAAGCCACAATTTTTAGAAACCAACTTAACCAAAGCAATTCCTATAGACTACATCAAGGATAGCTACACCAACCTGGTCTTCAACATTCAACATTATTTCACCTGTGAAGGTAGATACCAAAAGGTCTATTCATATCATTTTAAACTTCTTTTACATTTTACTGGTATTATTTCTCTAGATTTGCCTTACTTTCTATTTTGAAGTATAACTAAGATGGCAGATAAAATTTAGCTAAAGTCCCAAGGGTGTGAGACTTCCGTGTTTCATCATGGCCTAATTAAATTGATAGTGTTACATGAACTCACAAGGGTCAAAAAATATTGGCCTTCATTTTGGTTTGTATGTGACTTTGTAACAGAAAAACAAGGTGAAGGTGCTAGCTCTGGGGTCAAAGAAACTTCATCAACAAAAGTTAGCAAGTATGCAATGACCAAGGCAAAAAGGTTTGCTAAATTAAAGCCAAGGAAGCATGTGAAGGAAAAAGCAAGCAAAACCTCAGTAGCTAAAAGTCCAATAGTCATTCTTAAAACTCCTAATTCTGCCAAGGGAAAGATATCTGAGCTTAAAGGAGAAACACTAGAATAGTCATCCAGCAAACCAGTTCAAAGGAGACTTACTAAGAGCCACATTTCAAAGAAAAGGGGAAAATAGTGATTTTAGGAGAAGGTTCAAGCTTGAAGGGTGACTTAAGTGATATTTTAAGGGCCATTGACATTACAGAATCCCCTTTGGTGTAGGCAGATGTGGCCGAAGTTCATCAAAGGAAGTTAAAGAAAGTGAAATCCTCCAAAAAAACTGGAATTTAAGGATGAGGTTGCAGCTTTTGTTTTCAAACCCAGAAAACCCTTAACCTGACAATCCAAGAAGCTACAGGAGTGCAATGTTGAATTGGAGAGAATAAAAGAAGCCTTTGTTGTTCAGGAAGAGTTAGAATTACCATCTCATGTATTGAAGGAGACAAAAACATGGTTCCTGCTACTCAAACACAAAAGGTCGATTATGAAGTCATGGAAAGGAGGGTAGAAGCTTCCAACAATGAGATTGTTAAACTAAGGGTGAAAGCAAGAGAACATGCTGCTGAAAAGAAAAACTTCAAAAGGATGAAGGCTCTCTCGGAGACTGAAAGAGTGCCCAAAACAGAAATAGTTAGTAGTGAACAACAATACTTTACCTGGATTGTTCCTGCAACCAAAGAAGCCAAATTTGTGAGAAAAATGAATATTCAGCTCAGAGCTACAAACAAGGGATTGAAGAGGAAAATTGAAGATCTGGAAATACAATTAACCACTCTGGAAGAGGGTCTACAACAATGATGAAACAAGGTGTTGAAGAATGGTAGTGAAGGTATTAAAACAGTTGTTGACACATAAAAGAATTTTGGCATAGAAAGGAAAAGCAACTGCAAAGAAGAGCATCTATGAAGGGATGTGATTTTGATTTTTGGTTAATACATAAATCTTCTCAAAATTTTGGAAAAAGCTCCCAAACCATTGATTTTTGCAGGCCATGTTGAAAAATAACACACACAGCAGTTTCATAGCACGCTACAAAACTGCTGAAGATGATCATTTGGCTCTTATAGATGCATTGTCCAGAAAATGTTGGATCAGTTCCAAATTTTGAAGTTTCTAATGGATATAAGTTTATGTGTGAACTCTCAGATGGCAGGGGTGCAGGTAGCAAAGCTTCAAGGAATACTCCATAGGTAAAATGAAGGTTGTGCTATGAAAATAGAGTATTTTCATAAGCATAGTAATGTTTTCCTCAACATGCTCAAGTTTCCCTTTTGCACAGGTGGAAAAAAACGTTTCAACAAATCATTAATGCTTGACACCTACACACCAACATAAAACTATTTGAAGATAAGCGTAAAGGGTTAAGGACCTAAAAAAGAGGAACTCTGTCTCCTGATTTTTAAGGCAGTTAAGGCATAATATAACAGGCTTTGCAACAGAATCATGGTCATCACCAAACTCGAGGACAGGGTTGGAAATTTCATTAGTAAAGTAAAGATTGTGTTATTGTAAGAAACTATGGTTTTCATACTTAATACAGAGATTAGTTTGACTACCCAAGATTCACAAAGAGTTAATGTGTTTGATGTCCTTATGGCTTTGTTCAATTACTTATTTACAGTGGTATGAGCTTGTGATACTTAGAATTCATTGGAAAATGCTCTAACTTCCTTCACATGTTTGTAAATTGTGTTGATTCACTGTGTTACTGTTTTATTCATAAACCTAAACTCTAAGTGCCTTGACTTCCATGTTTTGTTGATCATGTTGTTTTGTTGAAGACCATTTTGACTCCATAGCTGAATAGAAATTTGCTAATCATACTTTTGAGCAGTCAACCAATTATACTTTGTTTATGTTGTTCCTAAAGTTAGTCATCTAATCTTTAATCAAAAACCCTAAACCTAGTGAGAGAGCCCTCTAAGGTTGACGAGGCTAAGCCTCAACCAAAAGATTGGTTTGAAAGAGTTACTCAGAGTCTACTTGATCAGTAGCCTATCAAGGTTATATTTTGTGATAACAGCTTCTATAATTCCTATATCTTTAATTAAAACTTTACATAGGAATTACATGGTAATTCATACTTCAATACAAAATATCCTTCAAATTTTTTATCTTTTGAAGAGAGATGACTGCTTTAGAATTCTTCTACAACCCCAAGCTTAGGAAGCAAACATCACCTCCACACAATTCTATTGTAGCAAAAAAGTCCAAGAAACAACAATACAACAAGCCTAGCTTCCATAGAATGTGAAATTCAGCAAGCATGCAACTAGTCTTACAATCCACCACCACCTCGCCTATTTTAGCAACCACTTCTAGAAACAATTATCACTGGTACAAGTAGTTATCTCAATCTAGCAATGTGTGACAAAATGTTTCTTTCAAATTATCTATTCTAGCAATAACCTTTCCTCTCATTAACTCTTGCGATTTTTTAATAACTTTTACAGAATATAATTATTTTAGTGATTTTATAACTAGTTTTTCCACACAATTAAACAAATTAAAATATCTACAAACAATATTTTTTTATTGAGTCATATTTTTTATTTATTATAAATTAACATTCAATTTTTAAACCAATTTTCAATTTTGACCATGGTGAATCGTAATGAAATTTATAGACTATTGTAATATGAGGAATTTCTTTTATTTTCTGACTATGATTGTGCCTCATTTATAACATAGTAAATAATTTTTTTTAACGCCTAGTTCAACTTGAAGGCTTCCTAAGAGGTATTGAGGTTTATTTCAACCAGGTAATAACGAAAAACATTGTTTATTCAACTTTGGTCATGAAATTTATGGAAGCCAAATATAATAAAATTATAAAAATGAAATTAACATTTACTAAATATTCATTAACTAATATTAACACTCTTTATAAATTATAAAAAAGAAATTAACTTTTACCATATAATCACCAACTATTATTAAAGCTCCTTATAAATTATAAAAGTAAAATTAATTACTAAATATTTATTAACTAACTCTTACAACATATTAGTAAGCGGTCAATATTTCCCAAATCAATCTTGTCATGTGTTTCTTCCTTTACTTTTCTAAAGAATTAAACACTCACACTAAACATATACTTTGAGATATTAAAAAAATAAAAAACAACCAACCCTCTTCCACAAAAAATTCACATAATACCCTTATGGGCAAATTATTTGTTAAACCATATTCCAAGTTGGTTTTTCTAATAAATTAAACACTCACACTAAACAAATAATTGACCTATTAAAAAAAACAAAACAACCAACCCTCTTCCACAGAAAATTCACATAATACCCTCATGGGCCAATTATTTGTTAGACCATATTCCAAGTTGGTTCTGGCCGCCTCCTGTAATGGTGAAAATTTGACAGGTTTTTGGATCGTAATTGATATGATATATCTCTAACAGAGTCGCCCTTCTATTGCGTCGTTCTTCTGCATCAAAAACATTTGGATCATCCTCATATATAGCTCCCAACAATTTTCCATTTACAAGGTCGTAGGCCTTTATACACCTAGGTCCTGTAAAATTGTCAAAACCAAATAAATTGTAAGCTTACCGTTTCTGATCAATTCATTTCCCAGTTAAGAGCATTACATTATTAATTTGAAGTAGTGAAATTTTATTTTTTAGTTATTAAATATAAAGTTAATAACGGATAATAGTAATTTTCATCTTATTTTATGAATTTATTTTTATGGTTTATTTAATATTATTATTATTAGATTTAAGGTTTTTTTGTGATTTATAATGTAGAGATGAGTTTTTAAGATTAATTACATAATTAAGATTGGGTTAATATCTAAAACCAATTAATATGGTTCATGGTCAAAATAATGTTAGAAAAGTGGACCATATTAGTTGGTTAAAAATATCTATCAAATCCTAACTATGTGATTAATAAAAAAACACTTGTATCAATCATTATTATTAATCAGATTCCAAAACAATTCAAAGATTTTCTGTTTCTTATTACTCTAATTGATATAATTATTTATACTAAATAATAATCAGATAAATTAAATACCTAATTAAAAAATGAATGCATTATTACCTCCATTCCTTTCACGATCAGGATGATCCAATTTTCTCATGTCTTCGCAAGCCAGAATTAAAAGGTTTTGCGATAAACAGGGAATTGCACAGCGTACTCTCTCAGCAATCTTGAATAGAGACATGCCATGAAAAGTTATTATCTCGTATGTTTGGTGAAGGGTGCGTACTACAACTTGTCTATTCTTGGGCACAACTATAGGCTTGTGCAACGCCATAACATTTGTTTGCCTAACCTGGGGATTGGAGGGGTAACTAATGTCTACACTAACCATTTTAAGATCTTCCTGATATAATAATATTTCTTTGTCACTGCAAATAGTAACAAAATCTGGTATGGGAATACTATGAATGGGTGATGCTGTCACGTTGTTAATAAAGTGGCCATCCTCTTTGGAAAATAATATCAGACGTATTTTACGAGGAATCTCTCGATGGTACAACGCAATCGTAGAGTTCTCTGACCTGCAGGAATCAACCCTAAACTTAACAAGTGAGGAAAAGTAAACTTAACAATGAGGAGTGAAGCTTAAACTTAAATTATGAATCAGTAGGATGTGGAAACCTGTGAAATCCGTGGACCATTGCCCCTTCAAATTCGCATTGTATTGTATAGAGAATGTTGTAATTTTTCAATTCAAAGACCTTAAATTGCCTGACAAGCAAAAGAAGCATAGTTATAATGGATTCTACAGTTCCAGTTTTAAGTATAGAGATATGGAAGCTATGCAAATATATAGAGTTCTCCTCTTACCTTTGGGCCTGTTTATAGAAAATACCCTTGCAGTTGGGAATGTCAAAGTCAAAATGTGATTTCCCCATATCTGCTTGTAAATGGCCTGTTAACTGCACGAGTTCCTGTTGATAGAATGATCTGAAATACATCATGCATAGCATAACAGTTTTTAGAAAGTTGTTGAAAGGGAACAAAAGTTAAATAATCAATCGAAATTAAGAGTTGACCTAATCAGATTGCAGAACAAAATATTTCTAAAATCTAATAGTCAGAATTGGAAGAGTGAAAACAATGGTTTAACCTAGATTTTGTTAATGAATTCTAAAACGTGCACTCTATGTTTTTCACAATGGTTGTGTTTTTTCAGGTTTTTCGAAATATATTTTTTAACGTTTAAATAGATTTAACATCGAAAATTTTCGCACTAAAATTTAAAGTTACTTACTCAATTGGAACGGTTTCCAATAATTCTTCTCGGCCTGCAGCAGCAGCTTTGTTAACCATTAGCAAGGAATCGTCGTGCTCATTGTAGCAGAAGCTAAAGGAAAATATTCCTTCTCTCATATTCAACTTGTTTATAACTCTGTTCGTTTCTGTGGAGAACAACAATCGTACAAGATTAAATCAAAGTTTTAAAGGGTTTTTGATATTTCTGGAAACTCCACATTCGATGTTAGATTTAAAAAAATTTACCTCGATCAAATATAAGCACAGAATTTGCGTTGTCAGATTTCATAAACAGATTGCGATCGCTGATACAAACTTTCGTGATGTGAGTATCAAATTGCTGCAGTTTCATATAATACAAATAGTTAAGTAGGACAATAACATATATCTGATAAAACTAGATGAACTATATATGTATAGTAGATATGGCCAAACCTGTACGTGAAAGTCACGAAATAAGTTCATCTGTTTGCATTTATTCGAAACTGTAGGGTTTGAGCTGATTTCTCTCAGACGTAGTTTTTTCCAGCAGTGGTTGGATTTTTCGATCATTGTGGGACGATGTGGAACAACCGTGGCCTGCGGTGGTAAGTTTGCGTTTTCCAAATTGATACAAAGTTGAGTAATGAAATCGTGCGACTGAGTGCGCCTGATTTCGTCCTCGTCTTCTTCGCTTTGTATTACTATATCGTACCTTGCCCTTTTATTCCTATGTCCTGAATCCATCTGGTTCTGGTTTCAGAGACAATTTACACGATCTTGTTTCGGAAACAATTTCAGTTACACTAGCACTGAAAGATTGTTTGGTTGGGTTCTTTTACCCATCTTTTTCCAATTTATAAGATGAAAAGGTTAGAAATTTTATTTTTTTTAATTATTTTTTAATTAAGTTTCCATATTTTTAGGTTTAATTTTGAATTTTTTATAAAATAAAATATTTATAAAATATTTTGATTTTGAAATTAGCTATGGTTTATGGGTATATGGTATTGTCACAAGTCATGATATTGATCTATAGTATTATAACAAATCTTATTTACTAGTTAATAATATCTATGTTAAAATTTGAATGCCTAAATTTTTTTTTATATTAAATTTATTGTGATATTCATATTATGAATTTGGTTGGCCAAAAAATTTTGTATTAAATTTATTGTAATATCTATATTGTGAATTTGGTTGGCCAAAAAATTTTGTGATGTGATTTCTACAAAAAGACGACATTTAGTAACTTTATTACCAATTGAGTCCACACTCAAATAAAATATTTATAAAATATTTTGATTTTGAAATAAGTTATGGTTTTGGGGCATTGGTATTGATAAGTCTTGGTCCCATGACATTATAACAAATATTATTTACAATTGAATAATATTTTTATATTAAGTCTATTGTGATATCTATATTATGATTTTTGGGTAGGTCAAAAAATTTTGAGATGTGATTTCTACCAAAAGACTTTTGTTGGTAATTTTATTATTGATTAAGGCCATGCTGAATTAATTTTTTTATAAAATATCTTGATTTTGAAATAAGTTATGGTTTTGGGGCATGTGGTATTCTTAAGTCTTGGTATTGACCCATTACATTATAACAAATATTATTTACAATCTAGTAATCTTCTTATATTAAGTTTATTGTGATATCTATATTATGATTTTTCATGTCGACCAAAAAATTGTGCTATGTAGAAATCTACATGAAGATTTTTTAGTAATTTTATTATCAATTGAGGCCACACTCAAATAAAATATTTATAAAATATTTTGATTTTGAAATAAGTTATGGTTTCGGGGCATGTGGTATTGATAAGTCTTGGTATTGACCCATGACATTATAACAAATATTATTTACAATTTAATAATTTCCATGATAAAGTAAAGGTAAATATTGTCAATTATAAAACTTAATTAGGCTGAAAATGAGAATGTTTTTTGGATTAATCACATCATTAAAATTTGGTCCACGTTTAGAACTAACTAATGTGGTTCAATGTTAAATTATAACACAACTAATGTCGTTCAATGTTGAATTGATAACCCTTAAAAGATATTATAGATTATTACCTAGCTTTAAAAAAATATTACCACATATTATGGATTACCTAATACCTTGAGTTTATAAACAATAAATTGCATTGTATTAAAATTATCTACATATGGTAATATTTCTTAGTATTTAGATTGTGTAAACAATAAACAATAAATTGTATTGTATTAAAATTATCTAAATATTGTAATATTTTAACCTAATAAAAAATATAATATATTTAAATAATATAGAAATGTTATTTAATTTAAATGGTTATTATCTAATACCATGGGTTATTTAATACCATGACCCTATAAATAGTGAAACATAAATATAATCCTTGATTTACTAAGTTCCAAGAAGGATAAAATAGAGTGGAAAGCCATTGATCCCTATTTCTAACTAATCAATATAGTTCAACTTCAAACAAGTCAAAACAACTGGTATTTTTGTAATCATATAATATATTAATAAAAAAGGAGAAACTAAAAACTAAAATATTAATGCAAATTATTTAAATGAGGTTAATAATAGGTTTATGGTTAATAATAAAACTAATTTATCAATAGATAAATATAAAATAGGCAAAAGAGAAAATAATAATAATAAAGATAGGAGCAATATTTAAATGAGATTTTTTGGAGTTTCCAATATATTTTGAGTCAATGAAAAAATTATGTTCAAATCTTGATTTGTGTCATTTAAATTGGTTTTTTTTTGTGTATATATAGATTTAGCACGGGCACCCTCAAAAACTGTTGGGGCACTTCTATTGTGAAGAGTTCACCCATCAAACTTGTGATTTCAATGAATCCTGTCATATTCTAGACAAATTAGATCACAAAATAAATCAGAAAACTTTTCAGAAAGTTCCACTCAGAGAATACTCTATAAAGATAAGGTGTCAATAAATAATAAATTTATAGTAAGTCAAAGTTAAAAATAAAATGAAATAAATAAAAATGTAAAAACAATTAATTAAATCTAATTAAGTAAATAATAGGGTATTTTTGTATAACACTAATAATAATAATATAAAAGTCTAAAATATTAATATAAATTATTCTAATAAGGTTAATAATAACATTTATGGTTGACAATGTTAATAATAACAAATATTGTTAATAAAAAACTTAATAATAACAAATATTGTTAATAAAAAACTAAATTGGGAGTAGTATTTCCATGCCAAATCTCATCATCATCTTACTTAGAAATCTTGTTTTTTAAATGTCCTTGCTACCATAGCCACTAGGATTTTCGATGGTCAACATTTTGATGAAGATAAATCTCATATATTAGGTATTTTCATGAATAATGATTATGGAAAACATAAGGCATTAAAACATTCCATAAAGTGGAAAGGGGTCCAAAGCCAAGATTAATCTCAATAATCTTGTTTCCACAATGGAACTTTTTTTTATTCAAGGAACCATAGACATGCAGGATGTATTCTCAGGAAAAATAACATCTCTATGACCTTTTGTATAGAGAATTTTTCGGAAAAAATCACATTGAATATTTTGGTCGACCCATTTTGTACCAGTGAGTGTCGTTCATCTTCAGGATCTCTATGACCATCACGCCTCTTAGAACTATTCGTTCTTTCCTTGGATCTGTCAAAGACCAGGTTGATCCCTCAAACAATAAAGGGGTTTACTTGATCCCTTGTTCTTGTGGGAATCCCTATATAGAAGAAATGGGTCATCCTATTATGCTTCAAATTCTTAAACACTTTACAGACATTAGACATAATTTCTCTCATTTCTCGGTTCTTGTTGAAAATTCCACGAAGACTAAGCATCACATATGTATTGAGGATATGAGCATCCTTGCTAATATTTCTCGTTGCAATCACAAAATGTTTAGAGAAATTATCGAGATAGAGAAACAGACCAATAATTTAAACTTGAATGACAGTTAAAAAATTAGTAGAAATTAGATTCCCACTCTTTCTTTGAAATTTATTTCTTCTTAATGTCCTTCCCCTTTCCTCCCCTTCCCCCAATTATTTTTTCTCCTTTATTTTATGTTGGTTTCTTTTTTGAGTGCTTTTCCCCTAACTTTTTCTTCTTCCTTACCTATTTTGTTTTTTAGAATTTTATATCTTAATCAAGTTACTTACCTATTTTGTTTTTTAGAATTTTATATCTTGGTCTAGTTTTAGGTCTTCTCCTTATTGATTTATTAATTTCTTTTAACTAATTTTTTTGGGTCCTTACAAATTAAGATTCAATTAATTAAATTTAATTAAATGATTTTTATTTCTATATTTTTAACTTTGCTTAGTATAAATTTATAGTTTATTTACAGCTTATTTTTATTATTAATTTTTCCATTTGGCCTATTGTATATTTATCTACTAGCAATTTGGTTTTATTATTAAAGATGATGGTTATTATTAACATTATTAACCAAAAAATACTATTATTAATATAGTATTATCAATTTTAACACATTTTTATGATTTTAATTTCTTTAAATTTTATTAAATATTCTTACTTATTACAAGATTACTCTTAAATAATTAATTAGATTTAATTAATTAATTTTTCTATTTTTTATTTATTTCCTTTATTTTTATTTTATATTTATTCTATTACTAATTTGGATTTATTATTAACAATCAATACTTATTAATCTTGTTAAAAATAATTTATATTAAAAAATTTTAGTCTTTATATTATGACTATAATTTTTTTTAATTTTTTATTATATCATTACAAAGATACTTTATTCTGGTTCTAATTTTAATTATGTTTCCCTCTTAATGGATATTTTCTTCGAATTTTGACTTTCAAATATTAATCTTACTATCAATTTCTTAGGACTCCTCCCTATTTATTCCCGTGGTTGAGTCAATTTTTTCTTTATCTATTCTTCCTAAAGATGAACCACTTTGGTTGATTTAAAGCGCACCAACAATGAAAATAGTGATGTCATGGATTCAAAAAATAGATTTCAAAATAATTCTACTCATAAAAGCCTGCATTCACAAAGATTTGGCACATCTTAGCACTCGACATATAGATATTTGTAAGTATAAAGTTCTTATGTGCTTGTTAATTAAATTTAAATATAGTTATAAAATCATTATTTTAATTGGTAAAATGATTTTTTATTTATAAAAACTATTTATATGTTATATATTGCAGAAAGTTTATGGGGCTACACAGTAGAACGCATTTATACTGTTTTTTCACAATTTTCATCAAGAAGAGCATGTCTTCACAGATTTGAACCTGCCATAGCCAAAAACACAATATGTTCCTCTACCACTTGAGCTCAACTCCTTTGACAATTAATAAAAACAATATTACAATATAAAAAACTTGGATTTCAATTTTGTTTGCATTAACACCTATACATTTCCATTGTATTGGACATCTTCCCTATAACCAACTTAGATCCATCTTTAGTTTGGGTCTAATGAGTGCTAATAGTGATCAAATATCTTGACATCCAAACCTCTTTTAGAGTGAAAAGAGATTTGATCCCTCTTGGTGTTTGGTAGATTCAGATTTCCCTCTGGACGCTTGTTAGATCTAAATTTTCCTCTCGATGCTTGGTAGATCTAGATTTCCCTCTCGAAGATTGGTAGATCTCGATTTCCCTCTTGATGCTTGGTAGATTCAAGTTTAAGATGGGTCTAGCCTGGTTTAATTTCCCCCTTTAAGTGGCCATATGAATGGACTACTCCTCAACATTGCATGGTGGCGGAATTGGAGAGATGGGTAGCGGTGCCATCTATAATAGTGTCTTCCTTCTTTCGACATCCAACATAAGGTTATTCAGCTTGTCCAACCTTTGCATGAGATTATCAAGAGTTTGATCTTGAACTACTAGAACCTTTCCAAGAAACATCTCGACATGCCAATAAAGGTCTATTGTATGTAGATTGTGAATTTTTTCCCTTGATATTTCTTGTATCTAGTACCCATGCGGTGACATTCTCCATTCACATCTTAGTCTAGGACCTCCTACATTTTTTGGTGAATTTCCTCTTGTAAAAGCTTGGTTTCTTCCTAAATCTCACAAGGATTGTGCTCTTGAAAACCATGCACTGAGGAATCAACACAAATTCTTGTCCTAGAGATGCACATTGTTCCATGTCACCCCCTTCCTCTATGCCAATTTGTGCATTGACGCATCATAGAAATAAGAGGTAGCAAGACATAGTTAATACTTAGTTGGTGCAAAGTCAAGAGATTGAAGAGACATTGATGTAAGAAGATGGCCAAAAAATTTTGCGAGGAGGGTTGCACCATCGAGACCTTCTTATCATCCTTGTTTAGACATCTAGAATAAAGTTCTTCATCTTGTCCAACATGTGCATGAGAACAGATTTAGTTTGATGTTGATCTACTAGAACCTTGGAAATCAACAAATTGATATACTAATAGAGGTGCACTATATGTAGATAGTGATTTTTTTTCCCTTGAGTATTTCTTATATATAGTACCCATGGGGTGATGATCACCATGAAATCTGTCTAGGACCTCCTACATTTCCTAGAAAATTTTCTCTTACACTAATTAAATTTCTTCCTTAATGTCATGAGTGTTCATTTGAAAACCATATTAGGTCTTGACACAAATTCTTGCCGTAGAGATGTCAATTGTTCCACATACCCCCTTCCTCTATGACAATGTGCACACTCTTTGGAAAAATACTGGGGGGCGCGGGGAAGGGGGGTGAATCAGTATTTAAAACTCACTTATGTATGCGAATTCAATGAAAGGAACCTGTATATGTATGTGACTATTATGCAGACAACTAGCGTATATCTAGTAAACTTACCTTTCTGATAATTCATCACCTGTTTCACTTTAACTAGTGTATCAGTACCTCATTAAAAATTAATTAAACAATAACCATGTGTAGTAAGAAAAAATAAACCATCATACATAAGCAACACATCAACACACATGAACACCAGGATTTTTAGGTGGAAACTCAATGTGGGAAAAAGCCATCGATGTCATCATCTTTGTTTTGTTTTTATATAAATACATTATCATACTAGAGAAGACTCATACCTTCACATAGGAACCCACCTGCAGAAGGCTACAACCTTCTCTCATTCTCTAGCACCCACTAGAAGGGAGCTCCAACCCCCTAATCTCATTTACCACCACCCATCGGAAGGGAGCTCCAACCCCTGAACGTTTCATAAATTTTCACACTTGATCCACCTGATACAAAACATCTCAACTTGTAGGCCACCTTTAATAAAATTTTCAGATTAGACCCACTACCATCATTTAAGCCCAATACCAAATATCATAAATAAAATTTATTACTGCAACAAATCACTCACTCATTGAACCAACTGGATCAACAAATCCTTGAACTTACTGAGGCCCAAATAAACCAACTTATTCTTAGACAACCAAAGCAGTTATATCACTGTAACTAGAATACTAATACTAAACTCACACACTACATCAACTTACTAAATCAACTGAAGACCATGACCAATAAAATATTAGAATATATACACTACTTTACTTTAGAAAATCTACGTGTATACACGACTTCCTTGAAGCATACCCATGTATAGATCTCAAAACATTGAACCCTGAAACTAAATCATTGTCATTCTGAAATAGACATTGAGTCACACCCTAAAGCATTGAATTATTTTTAAATAATCACATAACCATCACAGATATTCAATCACATATAGCTAGCAACATCATCACTCTTCAATCAATCAAATTGACTTCAAGCATCACTGTTAAACCCAGATCATGAAGTAAGACTTCATTGATAGACACCACAAACACAAAAAGATCGATTAGACTGGTCATGCATTCCTTGCAACAAAACCCTAACTTATATATGTGCTTTCCATAAAGAGTTTCTGCATGTATACGTGCTTTTCAAGAATGAATCCCACATATATGCAACTTACCAACATCAAACCAACATATGTGTGTGCCTTTCATATTATAAAACCCACGTATAAATCTGTAAATACCGACTTAAAACTTTACTGCACATGAGATCTTCAGAGCAAATACATTTATTGACATACATAATAAAAAATGTGCTAGACATAAGTATCACAGATCAAACTAATCCACTATCAATATAGTCATTTAAGATTTTTGGATTTTATCCATCATCAAATTCTCGGATTCATACTTAGTTTTAGATCAAGCTATTCATTAATATCCCATTCATGCATGCTTGCTTTAGATCTAAATATTCATCAAATATTCATCACTTGCACACCCTAAGTACTTTGATCTTCATCTCCTTATATAGCTTATCCCTTATCCAATACCAGAGGTCAGAATCACACTAACTTTGATAGTATTCCTTGATGGGATCAACATCCATTATTGGGCTCAATACCATGGGTCAATACTATGGTAAAGACCCATGGTATTTAGAGTACCATGGTGTAGAAACTATACACACATTTTCTTCTCTATGCTCGCATATGTATGTGGCTTTGTCTCACAGAACGTGTGTATACTTCTTGAAATTTCATCTTTATCAATCCCTTGTCTCTGAACTACTATTCCTTTGACCAAAATCTCTATCACATGTATACACATCCTATTGACATATTCATCAAGTAGGTTTCCATCAAGGACAACACATTAGTCATAATTCCAACAATCTCCCCCTTTGGACTTGATGGAAAACATTTTCGTGTTTGTTCACCACCACCTGTAGATACCTGTAAACACATTTGTACCTAAAAACACATATGTAGATACACCAAGCTTTGCAAACACCAAGTTACTCTCCCCCTTTGATATCAAGGGCAAAGACATGACCAATATTAAAGAAAAGGTTCTCTACCTTGTAGAGACATGAGCACAATGGATTTGCACTATATACTAGCAATGCTCCCCTTTAGCATATGCTGAATTTGCTGAGGATATACAAAAGTGCATATGACTTTTCCTATCACCAAGGACTCAAACTTAGATCAATCACCCAATCACATTGGGGTTATATATTTGACTTCATTATTACATCAAACACCCAATCATAGTCGAGTTTCATATTTGACTCAAAATTATATCACATGCCCAAAACGATGGGATGACTTGACCACAATAGTCCATATATGACTGATTTTTACAATTATTACATCATATGTATTTAGATGACCTTCGCATCAAATGATAGATATGACATTTATAACCAAGAAGAAAGACCTCAAAAAGTCCATGATAGTTATCAACAACTATCATATACCATATAGGATCTTCACCATTTGCACTTTTTCATCATTAATCAAAAACTTTAGCAACATAAGCATTATCACCATTGATAAGAATCGTTATGTACCAAGAATTCTAAAGCAAACTTAATGCCAACAATGCATTATTAGAAGAATAGAAAATGCTCCCCCTAAACCTGCTTCATATCTGCAGGCTGTACTCAACCAATTCCAGAACCAACAAACAAATTTGGAGCTTGTTTCTTTATCATAAAGAAAATATGTGATTGTTCAGATAAGAAATTGCACATGCCTTTTCTTCATAAGATCTACGTACAAAAGGTGAAATATTGAAACTTCACAACTTTAGCTCCCCATGAGCCTGTATTATATGTACATGTTCGTTGTTACTACACCAGATGTATTCTTAGTAATATAAGCATCACAATGATCAACATCAATACAAAACATGTATTACTCCCCCTAGGATTATACATCACTGATCCTAAGGACCTGATAATTATCTTATGTTCTCATGAGGTCATGTACCTCACATCACTTCTGTATTCATTGTTAGAAGTATTATTTCAAGAATAATGGACTACAATGGGCACCATATTATTTTACTCTGATTCTAAATCCTCCTCATATCTACAAGAATTTCGTTCTTTAAGCACATAAATATTTTCTGGGTTTCTATATCCTCTTTCCATGACTTTTCTAGTTTCTTCATCCATCACCTTGCACTTGGTTGATGTCATGTCATCTGACAAAGGAAAAAATCAAAAGAAACCAGGAGGCAAGAAGAAGGGGAAGAACAAGAAGAAACAAGATAATTCCCCTCAAGAGAAATCATCTAATTCCTCTACTTCGGCAAGGAAACCTTGTTATGCATGTCTTATTTGTAATGACAAGCATTTTACAAGAGATTGCGCACACCGCTCAGAAGACTTTAAGCTTTTAAAGACTTCTAACACATCTGCACTATTGACCGATCTGTTCCCAAACTTGGAGACACATTTGGTTGTGAGAGACTATGCTACCACATCCCAAGTACTTATGTTATCCGTGAAAAAGCCATAAAACAAAGTTTTGGTGTAAACAAGAAATAAATACTATGGAAATCCACCGTCATCGTTGAATAATCAGGCCACTGATTAATGTAATCCTTCGACTTCAACTGCATCTGAAAATATTCCACCACCTATTTCACCATAATTGACAATAAAACCGCCAAAGCAAGTTGTGCATAAATTAACATTTAACCCTCGGGCTCGAGCATCTCAAAACTATAACATAGTGGATGATCTTGCTCAATCACCTTCTGCTATGTCGACACTCGAGGTGTTACAAAACCCTCCCTCCTATAAGCAGGCTTTACTATCAGCAATTGGTGGAATAGACCCTACGGATTCCAATCTTGTGGTTTTTAGCCATGAGGGATATAAACCATAGTTACTAGCGCAGTTAGCTTTCCTAATTCATGTAAAAGCTCTCAATAAGAATGTTCACCGGACTATTATTGACGAGGGGGCATCTACTTGCATTATGTCAATGAGCTGCTGGAAAACATTTGGTTCACCATCGTTGTCACGATCACCAACCATGTTAAAATAGTTTGATGGACAAACATATACCTCTTGTGGGATTTTTAGTAACCTACAAATAAAACTAGGGGGCAAAACAGTTACTGTTGAAGTTTAGGTAGTTGATGGACCCCTCAACTACAACATTTTACTGGGAAGGCCATGGGTATATGCTATGGCTGCTATGGTTTCCATGTACTTTCATACTATTGCATTCCCTCATAAGGGTGGAATCACAATTATCGATCAACTTGCCTACTTTGCTTCTAGTGCAGAGGCTACAGGAAGCATTTCGTTGGTACACAGACCCTTGTTGTCACTTCAAAGTGTTGGTGTAGGTATCTTTAAAGATCCTTCCCTAATGGGTATTTTTATGCTACCTTCACCATCTGATTTGGCAGAAGTGGCAACAATGGAGACTTGCAACATGATTTCCTCCACCTCATCTAATTTAAGGAGGATTACCAATGATTCTGAAGTTCATAGTAATACTGAGGTTATGTTGCTAAGCCCCATTAAGCTAGCATAGAAATAATTTTTTTTGTCTTGTGTGGCAAACCCAAATCCACTTTCACCAATTGTATGGGTAGACTGTTTGTTAGAATATGGTACTTCTTCGGACCCTTTTCATGTAGACATTCTACGGATGAAGGAATCGTCCAATCAATGATGATAGGAGAAGAACCTTGCGAGGATTATCATCATCTTTCCCATCTTCCAAATGACATCAAAGATTATTCAAATGAACTAAACCACCCTTTAGTTGTTGATTTCCTATCAAATTCAATTTTCGTAGACATAATAGATTCCAAGTGAAACCTGTCAAATATTGAAGAAACGATTTCTATTAATATTTCGACCAAGCCTAATTATGTAGAAAACATTCATGTTGGAAAATCTTGTTCTTCATGGGATCTTGATAGTTACCATACTCTCTTTCATGAATTTAGAGATATATTTGAATGGTGATATGAGGAGACGTCAGGCATTCACTCTAGTATTGTTGAACACGAAATCAAAATGTACGTTGATGTGAAACCAGTACGATAGCAGCTTCGACCTGTTCATCCAAAGAAAGCTACTTCCATCAAAGAAGAATTTGAAAAGCTTTTTCATGCTGGTTTCATTTACCGCATACCTCTTAGTGACTGGGTTTTCAACATTGTTCTTGTCATGAAGAAACAAGGGACAATTCCAATGTGCATCAATTATAGCGATGTAAATCAGGTATGTTCAAAGGAAAATTATCCTACTTCTTTTATCGACCAGATTATTGATGAGTGTGCCAGATGTGAAATATTCTCATTTATGGATGGTTTTTCCGGCTACAATCAAATCAATATCTGCCCATAGGACCAATCAAAAACCACTTTTATTTGTCCATGGGGCACATTCGTGTATAGGAAACTCCCATTCGGTTTGAAAAATGTAGGGTATACATTTCATAGGGAAATGAAATATTCCTTCCATGACATAAAGCACATTTCTCAACCTTACCTTGATGATTTACCTACTCATTCATGAAAGCAGACTCATCACCCGCAACATTTGAGAGCAATATTTTTACGGTTCCGACACTACAAGATACGACTCAATCCACACAAATGTGTGTTTTATGTTGGTTCTAGCCAATTGCTTGGATTTGTAGTGTCTAAAGATGGAATTCGACTCGATCCATTAAAGCTTCAGGTAGTCCTTGACTTGCCTCCACCTTTAAATCTTTTACAGTTACAAAGACTCCAAGGGAAGGCTAAATTTCTGAGGAGGTTCCTAATTACACTCATATGGCTAAAGGTTTTACACATCTTTTGAAAAAGGGGATACCCTTCCATTAGGATCAGGTTGCACAAGCTTCATTTGATGCTCTTAAAGATACCTTTATTAGAGCATCATTATTGTATTCTCCAAATGATCAAAATGACTATTACATGTATCTTGTCACTGCAGATACAACCATTAGCATGGTTTTAGTCTAGAGGAAAATGGGATTGAAAATCAAATTTATTATTTGAGTCGCAATCTCAATGATACAAAAAGTAAGTACTCTTACGTCGAGAAACTAGCTTTGGCAGTTGTGCAAGCTATTAAGAGATTTCACCATTACATCTCACTTAGAAAGACCATTCTCATTTCGGATTGCAACCCTATGACATACATTTTGTCATGTCAATTTCTAGGGGGAAAATACTCAAAATGGATATTCATTTTGCAGGAGTTTGATCTGGAATTCATCATGTCCAAATCAAAGATATCTCTAGTTCTCGCTAAGTTACTTTGCAACCTTCCATCGACCTCCATTGATTCAACATCTAAACCATTGATCTTGGATGAGTCTCTGTTTCTAATATCGTCATCTGACCCATGGTATGGAGATATACTGATCTATCTCCAGATCCAAACATTATGGCCTGATACCTCTCGATCACAACAATGACGCATTTGATACCAAGCCAAAGATTATTTGATCATTGGTGACACTCTTTACTGTCATGGTGTCGATACAATTTTACGAAGGTGCCTCACACATGAGGAAGTCACGAAAGCATTGAATGATTGCCATTCAGGTGCTTGTGGTGAACACTTGTCTAGATATGCTAATACATAGAGAATTCTCTATGCCAGTTACTTCTGGCCAACTATATTCAAAGATTTTATTGTTGTTAGAAGTTGTCATGAATGCCAGATATATGACTGAGAAACTAGATTACCACCTACACCATTGCATCTAATCATTGTTGTTGGACCATTCGCCAAATGGGGGATTTACTTCATGACATGTAACCCCACCTTGGCCAGGGGGCATGGGTATGTTATAGTCGTCGTTGACTATTTTACCAAATGGGTCGAGATGATGCCAACATTAAACAATAGTCGCTACTCATTTCTTTTCTAACCATGTGGTTGCCCGGTTTGGTGTACCATAAGCCATAGTTACAAATCCTGGGTCTCATTTTTGCAATCACATAATGGCTAAGTTGACTGCTAAGTTAGGATTATCACATGATAGTTCTACCCCTTATTACCCGCAAGAGAATGGACAAGTTGAGGTTATCAAAAAAGTCCCGAAGAAGATGTTGCAAAGAATGATAGTGGTTCATAAATGAAACTGGCATTTAATCTTGTACTCTGCTTTGTGGGCATATCAAACCTCAGTGAGAAATGCAACTAGATTCACACCCTTTCAGTTGGTGTATGGTTTGGAAGAAGTCCTACTGATACAATGTGAAATTTCATCTCTCAAACTCGCGATTGACCTATTATTGAACACTTCTGATGAGGAAGCATGTTTCTTGGAACTAATCCATCTATATAAAACCTGTCGTGATACCGAATTAACTAATGGAGCACATAAGAAATGATCAAGGTGCAATATGATAGAAATGTCAAGCCTCATATCTTCTTAGAAGGAGACTTGGTCTTGCATTATGATCGAGAAGTTAATAAACTTAGAGCAGGAAATTTGAACCAATGTATATGGGCCCTTATATTGTCAAGTGTGTTCTGGCAAAAGGTGCCTACGAGTTAGTAGATTATGATGGGATTCCATTATTGCAACCCCGAAACGGGTTGTATCTCAAATGTTACTATGCTTAATTGAGTGTAGTAAAACTCACTGCATATATTCTTTCATTGCATACGTGTGTGTGTCTTTTAGAGTTTTTGATCTGGTTAGTAATCTGCTTTGCATTTGTTGCAGATGTAGGAGTCTTCGGAACCATTTGTTAGTTATGCCAATGGTGCTAGTTGTAGTATGCAGAGCCTATCTTCTTCATCATGGGCTATTTTCGCTCCAAGTGGAGAGTTAGTGAGTTTTCAAGGGACTTGTATCGGTTGATCGACGAGCAACATCACTAAGTATAGCACATTGATTGAACTTCTCTCTGATGCTATTTCACTTAGCATTTGCCGAATCAATGTTAAGCTAAACTTAGAACTTGTACTAAAACTAACAAACATTTATACTATTCCTTAGAGTTCGTATTTTCGAAAGGTATTTTGAACACATTCCATATCAACATATTTCCAGAAACTTTAACACATTAACTGATTCTCTAGTGAATTATGTGATAAATAGACATTTGTGACACATGTAAAAGTAATACATCATCAGTTGAATAGGATTGCACATAATCATAGAAATCTCTGGAAGTAAAATAGATAAGTGTTTTAAAAGTTTTTAAAAAATTTGTGTCCAAGACACATTTGGTCATCTAACCTAAAAAGCTCAAAATGCATGAAAAACATCCTAAGTAGATTTAGTGGTGCTCCTGATAATAGGTCACAACCTGTGCTATCATGCGCAAAAGCCTCACCTAACAGTTAGGAACACCAATAGTGTGGCACTACAGCCTCATATGTAACTCCTCAATTTGTACATCCGGAATACCAAGGGTTAATCCCTCTATGTGATCTTGCAACTCTGCCAAGGTCTCGACCAAATCTAAGTCCTAGAGAACTACTCTCCTAATGTTTCTTTGCATAGGCCCACTTGTACTCTATTGGTGCCCCACAAGTCGAATAGTACCCGCATCTGCATGCATGAGAACGATTTTAGTTTTAGTCTTGGAGACATTAAAAGCACAAAAACCACGCCAAAAATTGAAAAATCATAAAACACTTTGGTCAAACAATTTACCCGTAGCACCCCATTATGCTCCCACTGGTAGAATCAAATTTGGATCTCCATGGAAATCCATCCTTGAGTATGGATGCTCCTTGATGACAAGGTGTTGTCACTTGAGCCAATTGAAAAATGAAGTGGAAAAAATGATTGTTGACTGACCCGCATAATGAGTCATCAATTTGACCCACCTCTACATACGTGGATCTCTAGGACCAACTACACCCAGTGATACATGTTGTGGTTGCATTAATGGGATTCTCTCTAAGGTAAAAGCGATTAATATCGAACCATAGAAGAAATTCTTTGTCTTACCACATTGTTACCTTGGTCAGTTGTTCTTTTAGTGAAGAAAGCACGACCTCACACCAGTTGAAAACTTTTAGCTCTAGACACTCTAGTGCATATTGCATATATGATTTGTTTGCTAGATGTAGTGTCACACTGCCAGCTAATTTTTCCATTGTGAAGAGGATCCTTCTCAAAGGAAAATCACCTACATCCCTGATGTTTATTTTCCCATCCTTTCCAGGTTGTGTACTTAGCCAACAAAATTGTCTAATATAATCTCTCACCTATTCACCTCCATGGGCAAGTCCAGAAAGTGAGATGGGAGCACCTCACCTCAACAGTCCAGTAAGAAAGTAAAAATCATCAATGGTAATAGGGACCATCTTGTCCCTAATGTGAAAATTTTGATCAGTCAGGTCCCATGCGTGAACAAGGAACTGCAATAGTTCTATTTTTTGCTTCATTCTGGACAACTTGAAGTATTTGAGTAACCCACAGTTCTTGAGGGTAGGTACCTGGATATATTGTTCTCCAAGCTCTCTTTTTTTCCACGTAATCAACATTCTAATTCAATGAAAGGCTAAAACACAATCATAAGTTTAGTTAGGATCTTTTCCATGCAAAAAATAGGACAAATTTTGGACCCAACAACTAAATTAAACTTGGGAAACTCGCCCAGCACAACCTAGGCTAAAAGACAGTGTGCTGCAGAGCATGCAACCTTATATCTAGGTGTTCTTCAGTGCAATTTTTAATGTGAAATCTTGTGTTGATCCCAAGGTGAGAAAATGAAACCCCAGGGGCCCCAAAAAAACCTAAAATTTGTGTGAAATGACAAAAGAATGACCTGAAAAGAAAGAGGAGAGGTAAAGCTCCTACCTAGTCTGGATGCCATGAGAAATGGTCTGCATAATCTCTCACAATCTACTAATGAAGTTCGAGGTAAAAAACTAGCCTAGAGCAAAAAACTGCATTGTGAGATTCAAATGGAAAAATGTCATGGTAAAAACTTGTTTTACGTTTATTTCATGTTCATTAATCAAGTAAACATTAGTATTTTCCTATTTTTACCTATGAAACAAGTATTTTTAATCCATTTGGTGTTGTTTTGAGTAGGTTTTACCACTGACTTACATCATCTCACATGCTCGATTGTAAATTGTACCTTTTACCATAGAGCACACTTTTATCTCTTTTACGAGCTCTGTTAAAAATGAAAAAGGAACCCCCTTGGAGTCCTCTTTAAGCTCTTTTCAAACTTTCTAAACATGAAAATATTGCCAAGCGATTGTCCTTTTCAACTCGTTAATGGATTGGAAACAACATCTCTCTCATATTGTTTTATGTTTTCTCAAGCTTGAGAGATTAATCTACAAAAAAGAACTTGTGAAGTTTTCTTTTAGAAGGACTGAGTTATCTTTGTCTTTAAACTCATTAAAACATAAAATAGCAACAAACTTGTCCATCTAGACAAGATCGAGTTTCACCTTTGCTAGACTCGTTAAAACATCAAATAATGATGGATTCAACCGAAGGGTGGAATTAGACAACAAGCATATGTTATCCTCCTCAAGCTTGATAAAAATAAAGAGGTATTGGTCAGCAATGACTAGGGAAAACGGGAAAAAAGGGGAAAAAGCTTTATGGTAGTAGGTCGCTCTTTGACATGACACTTTCACTCCATCACTGTGACTATTTGGGTTGGATTATCAGCTTAATGGTTATCATATCGTTGGTCTATCATACCATCCATGACTTTGTTTCAGGTCGATGCTCCCAATTCATTTTAGTGTTGCTGGCATGTTTAAGAGAAATCATTAATTCAAAATTCATCCTTTGCAATACCATAGACCTTTAATTTCACGACCACCATTCCTCAACCTTGCATCATCAGTCAAATTCCATTTCTAAAATCATTACACTCATTTTGTGTCATTGATGTGGGATACATCAAGACCATCCTGTGACGAGTCGCATCTTGTTGACATCAGTGGATTATCCAAGAAGTTGACTTAAAAACACCCTTTCAGTACCTTGAGGCTTGCATGCATCAATGATAGGTTTCTTGCTACCAGCAATAGGTTGGCATGAATGGCCTTTGACCGAAAGACTTTGTATGGTGTTCGACATCAAATAATACATTCACAACATGCAGAATGTACTGCAGTACCTTGAGCATAATTATCATTATCGATGATTTCTCTCATGTCTGTTAACAAATTACATCATTGGCTGGTAATCAGATGGTGTCTTCCCATTTGACATCAGATCACATATTCACATAGTTAGACTCGTACTTGAGTGAACGATTGAATGAGATAGAATACCCCAGGTTTAGTTTCATCCATCCAGGCTATGATTTTAGGAGTACTAAATCATATGTACAATGGCTTTACATTGATGGTCATTCCGATCATGGGTCTATATTTGTAGACGACTATTTATGTACATGTAATGAAAGTTTATAAGCTGAGCATGAGTATGCCTTCCCTCAACATTTCATGTAAAAATCAAAATATGATGATATATGTATTGTAATTGATGTAGGTCACCTTCCACTTTGATACCTCCTTATCACATCAGAAAGCATTTCATTCGACATTTGCATTTTTCCGACTTCATGCTTTAGGGGGTGGCTGTTACATATCCATTTGGGCACATCAATCCCATCATCTAGATTAGTGTTTTAGGGCCCATCAAACCCTAATTCTAGTTGATGCATGCCCTAAACAAGTCACCACTTTGAATGCCTCCTTCCTAGACAGTTTCATGGCTTGAAGACATCCAGAAAAGGTCTCTAGAGGGATCAGCACAGGTAGGCCCATGTAAGGGTGCACTGCAGAGTAGTTGAGTCCATGCCAAGGTGCTCTGCAGAGCACTTAGGCTTCCTTTCACCTGTGTTGGGCGAGTTTGAGCGAAATTCACATAGGGTTTAGGGAATATTCTTATGTTTTGGAGTTGTCTAGAAGGTTCCCTCACTTATCAACTCCTATGAGCTCACAAATCAATGAGGACTGAGTTAAGATGCATCCTATCCTCTCATCCCTTCCTCCATAGAACTAATTGTAGGTATGGAAGGCGATTCAATACCACCATTTATGACAAAACCTCCTTCATCTCCCTATAAATTGACCACTCATCTAAGTGATCAGGGGTTGGAATATGTTAAATCGTAAGGAGATAATGTTGCTATGAGAATTGGCTTTGAAGAAAGTATTGTAATGTTACAAGTTTTTCATGCTTTTGATGTGATGTGGATGGGATCCAATTTGGAGAAATAACTTTGAATCAGACACAATGGTTGTAATTCCTTCTTCTATTCAATAAAGTATTTGAACCTTTCTCCCATGTGTTTGTATTGTCACACGATGCTAATATGTGTGAAATGTATCTATTCCATTTACTTATATTCATTAGATCTTTTTCTTTGATCGGTTCTTTGTCTTTTGTTTGTGTTTATAGGTACTTCTCAACAGTGTTAGGTACGAGAAGGAGTGATAGGATCGATACAAAGGAGACAAGAGGAAAGTACAATTAGGTCTTCTGATCTTCTTTGTCTTATCTATAGCTTATAGGAAAAGGCTAAAGTGCTTTAAACTATTGTTCTAGATATGGCTACTTATCTATGGAATTAGTATTTATCAGTAGATACCAAATTCTCCAAAACAGGATCAACGACATAGGCCTTTGGCAGTGTATGTAAATGAATGGTTAGTGAGCCATACACTGCATTTATTCCATAATATTGCATATCACTTGCCTTAATTTTTTTTTGAATTGACATTGATCCACGTAATATGTCCTATCAAATCTAATTTCCACATGCAAAAACTGATCATTTGTCTTTATTATCATTTCCCCAAACATATATATCAAGTTTGACTTGAAAATTTATAATCACATCTACATGTCATATATTATAAGATCATAAAAGAAAAAATAATAACCTCGTAGAAAATATACCTTCCTACTAAAACATTAATTCACAAAATTTATTAAAGGAAACCCAAACCTTTCTGACATAGCATGGAGCTTTACTATATATATTAATTAAAATAGGAATTAGCAACATTGTGGTACTTGATATTTAAATGTTACATAACCATGACTTGTTTTCACTAACGGGTGGCTGTCCGACCCCAACCTCTAGAACTTTCTTGGGTGCCACTTGGAAACATCACGAGCGTTGGTATAGTTGTTCTTTGATCGCATGATCAACATGGATCTAGGGTTCCTTTCGGTAGCCACCGGACCTAACCCCGCCCTTAGTCCTCCATTATCGTTGTTTGTCCAAAGAGGCTTTCAATATGCAAGTTCTTCCAATGATGGAAGCTCCTTGACTCTTCCAGCATCTAATATCATTGATAATAGATTTTGAGCACCCATTTTGATTTCTCTCCTCTCAGAGGTATCTACAGGTCGAGGAACCTGTCCACAAATATGTCACTGACATAATCAATTTTATTTTACTTCCTATACTACTCTGGTTTTCAGTTCCTCTGGCTATGTATATGAAATTAATATTTGATGTGGTTACTTATAGTTGGTGACATGTTGGCCAAATTATTTACCTTGTTTACAGGCTTGGTGCAAAGGGGACTCATCGTGATGGTTAATTTCTTGTGAAAATTTTGTTTATTTTCCTTTTTGCTGACTCTATTTTCCAAACTAGTTAATTTTGTATTTTTTGGCTCCCTTGGTAGGTTACCCTATCACTCCACATGGAGTTTAGTGGAATTCAACCACTTGTTACACCTTCATAGATCCAGGGATGACATCACATGTGCACTACTAGTTGTTGGGGTGTAGTTTAATAACCAAGATTATCATTGTATTGAACAATCAATGGTTCTTGTTGTTATTATGAATACTTAGATTATCGTGTTGTAGCTTAGGGTATTTCCCTTAGGTGTGAACAATCTCTGTTTTCTTTTAAGTAAGGTGACAACTTCCCAAATCTATTTTTGTATACTTCCATTAAACTCTTGCCCAGTTTGATGTTTGCTATTTGTTAACTATGAAGGTTGGACCTTGATGGGCTCTTGATATATTGAAAGTTTATGATTCTTGTGAACATATGATTTCTTTAGTTTTGATATTCAAAATTATGGTAATATTATAGTGGCTAAGTTTGGAACTGAATTCTACGGTTATTCGCCTTGCGGCCTTGTTAGAGTCTTTTACTTCTTGTATTGATTTGATGATTAAATTTGTATAAAATGGTTACCTATGCAGGTTCATGGTTTAGTTTTCCTCCTTTCCCATTTGTTTAAATTGCATTCGGTTATCCAATCTAGACTTGTCAACACCAGTCACTATTAAATTAGCTTGTTTCTTTAGAGTTTCACTCCTTGGAAACAACCTCTCTAATACCCTTTAGGTGTTTCAAGAGGGAAGTCCAAGGGTTTCTCACTTTCCATCCAGTTCTCTTCTACAAGTAAAAGATTGAATATTAAATGTAGGGTTTGTTATTCTTATATCAGTTGTGTTCACTTGAATAGTTAATATATTTGAATCCTAACTTCTGCAAGTTCTCATAGTGTAACACAAAATTATTCAAACTGTGTCTAGCTAACTTCTATTAAGCAATTTTTCCAGTTATTTGCATGGCTAAAAATCTTAGGAGTGATGATTTGATATGAATATTTGTTAATGTAATAATAACCAAACACACAGTGCACACATGGTTATTTTCTTTTACATTTTCTCGTTATTTCAATTATCTTCGATTAAAAATGGTTTTACTGTGCATTCTTTCTGTCCACTTGCAAAATCACTATGCTCCCATGTTTCTTCTTCTTTTAGTATATTCACATTTTCCTGTTTTATTTTCTAAAAAAAAAAAATCAATGGATTCTTTGCTAGAAAAGATATTATTCTTTGAAGCAAATAGTGTTATTTTCAATATGACCATTCCCTTTTGTTAAAAAAAATTATAATCTATAAAATGTTTGGCGAAAAAATAATTTTTTTATTGTAAGCAAACAATCTCTTTTAAGAGGAAATTAAAATTTTTCTCTATGGATTTTTTTTTGCAAAAAGAAAAAGTTATTTTCAAGTAAATGTTTCAATTTCCATGTTTGAATGATGTAAATTTATGTTTCTTGTAGACAAACAATCTCTTTTGAGAGGAAATTTTTTTTTTCAAAAGTTTCAATTTTTGTGCTCCAATGATGTAAATTTTTGTTTTTAGGCCGGATTAGTAGCTTTCTTTGTAATCAGGTGTTTTTTATTTTCTGATGTTTCTTTATAATTTTTAGGGAAAATGTTTGAGTGTGTCACAATTTCTATAAATTTTCTGAGAAAAATATTGTCTAATCAAATCTGTGTCCATGCCTTCAAAAGATCCAGATAATCTATATATAGAGCCAATCATCTATTATGTTTCAAAAAATAATAATTAATTTTATTTACTTAAATATTTGAACATTGTTATAAAAAGAGATTGTATATTGAAAAAATTAATATAGCCTTACTAATTTTTTTAACTAATTATAAATTTTTATATTGTAAATGGTGATTATAATAATTATTTTAAATTCTTTTCCTTTTCGCATTCAATTTCTTAACATTTTACAGTGTCATTCTATTCGTAATTGATGGCAAGGACGACATTGATGGAGGAGATCATGACAACTGAACTGGGGAAAGTAAATGGGTAGTGTTCCTTCCATTGTAAGCGTTTCCCATATAATAATTGATGCTCACACTCACTTTAGCTTCGAAAGTGTATTACGTTTTAATATTCAATTCTCGGGGAATAGAATGTTATTTTTATTGTACACCGTGTTCCCAAAGGGATGGACCTCATCCCTAGAGGGCCGAATTTCCTGATTTTGTTTGTAATTTAAGTTTTTGGGTTGTTACACTGCAGACCCTTATATGGCTTTCAATCTGCTATAGTTTTGTGTGTTTGCAAGATTTTAGTTGGTACTAAAATTTAGTTGTGCGTCTCTCTAGGAACTAATACATATGGAAATACTTGTATTCCAAGGTTTTTTCTTATTTTAACACTTTGTGTTTAGAAAAATGTTGTAAGTTTTTTCTATGAAAGCTATGACTATATCACCTCATAGTTAATACTATCATTTGAGGGGTATTTTTGTTTACCTATAACTATATCACCTCATAGTTAATATTATCATATAAATTTAGTTTAATGTTATTATTTACATCACTTGTTATAATCAGTTGAAGTATTCAACTATTTCTGGATTGAAGCTTCTGTTATCACCAAAACAGGAGTTTACTTTTTTTGCATGGTATTAGATGAGTGCGTCAAGTCATCATATGCTTAGTGGGTAGGTGTTAGGTTAGGAGTCTCAAAGGTTTAGTTTTTCTTTTATGTACAAATAAAGTCTAACATCTCTTTCTTATGTTTCATGATTCCCACAACCCTGTTTAGAAACTCATAGCTCAAGGAAAATTTGAAAATTTTGAAATTATTTTTGAAACTACGATTTTGTAGCGTAAACAGTGTTGCACTACGAAAACACTGCTCTTTTTGCAATTCTTTTTGTAGCGCGCTATGAAAGTTCGTAAAAGCAGTCTTGTCAAACATTAATCTGGTAAAAATCTGTTAGAATTTTCATGATTAGGTGTCAGTAACAAGTCAGTCCACGAGTATGCCACTGCTCCAAACTCATCATTTTGAATTTAGGGGTCATTATGAATGATAATTTCGAAATTCAAAGAAGCTGGCCAGTCTCATCGTCTTAGTTTGCATGCAAGCCCTTGAAACAAAGTTGTGTTCAACAAAAAGCTTTGGGAATTATTCACCAAGGATTTATTCATCCATCATTCAAGTGAGGCTGATCAATTGAATTTCAAAACAAGCTGGTTTTGTTACAGGGACTTAGAAGAAAAGATAACGAAGGAAAAGAAACACCACATGTCTGGCCATTGTTTGAGAACCGAGCCAGAAAACACTGAGGTCCTAAGTAGAGACAAAGAAGTTGTAGAGGCCTTCAAGAAAGTAGGGTGTTGGAAGTTTTGTAAAAAATTGCGAGGGCATACCCAAGTAACCAAGGAGTTTGCACTTCATTTTGATGGTTTAAAGGCAAACGTCAGAATGCTTGATATGCAAGTTTCTCCAGAGGTTATAACATTGGTGACCGAAATTCCTAGGGGACAAGAGGCCTGGTTCAAGAACTTTAGATTCAACATGGAACCGTGTGAGGTGTTCCTGAAGCCACAATTTTTAGAAACCAACTTAACCAAAGCAATTCCTAAAGACTACATCAAGGATAGCTACACCAACCTGCTCTTCAAAATTCAACATTATTTCACCTGTGAAGGTAGATACCAAAAGGTCCATTCATATCATTTTAAACTTCTTTTACATTTTACTGGTATTATTTCTCTAGATTTGCCTTACTTTCTATTTTGAAGTATAACTAAGATGGCAGATAAAATTTAGCTAAAGTCCCAAGGGTGTGAGACTTCCCTGTTTCATCATGGCCTAATTAAATTTATAGTGTTACATGAACTCAAAAGGGTCAAAAATGATTGGCCTTCATTTTGGTTTGTATGTGACTTTGTAACAGAAAAACAAGGTGAAGGTGCTAGCTCTGGGGTCAAAGAAACTTCATCAACAGAAGTTAGCAAGTATGCAATGACCAAGGAAAAAAGGTTTGCCAAATTAAAGCCAAGGAAGCATGTGAAGGAAAAAGCAAGAAAAACCTCAGTAGCTAAAAGTCCAATAGTCATTCTTAAAACTCCTAATTCTGCCAAGGGAAAGATATCTGAGCTTAAAGGAGAAACACTAGAATAGTCATCCAGCAAACCAGTTCAAAGGAGTCTTACTAAGAGCCACATTGCAAAGAAAAGGGGAAAATAGTGATTTCAGGAGAAGGTTCAAGCTTGAAGGGTGACTTAAGTGATATTTTAAGGGCCATTCACATTACAGAATCCCCTTTAGTGCAGGGAGATGTTACCGAAGTTGATCAAAGGAAGTTAAAGAAAGTGAAATCCTCCAAAAAAACTGGAATTTAAGGATGAGGTTGCAGCTTTTGTTTTCAAACCCAGAAAACCCTAAACCTAACAATCCAAGAAGCTACAGGAGTCCAATGTTGAATTGGAGAGAACAGAAGAAGCCTTTGTTGTTCAGGAAGAGTTAGAATTACCATCTTCATGTATTGAAGGAGACAAAAACATGGTTCCTACTACTCAAACACAAAAGGCTGATTATGAAGTCATGGAAAGGAGGGTAGAAGCTTCCAACAATGAGATTGCTAAACTAAGGGTGAAAGCAAGAGAACATGCTGCTGGAAAGAAAAACTTCAAAAGGATGAAGGCTCTCTGGGAGACTAAAAGAGTGCTCAAAATAGAAATAGTTAGTAGTGAACAACAATACTTTACCTGGATTGTTCCTGCAACGAAAGAAGCCAGATTTGTGAGAAAAATCAATATTCAGCTCAGAGCTACAAACAAGGGATTGAAGAGGAAAAATGAAGATCTGGAAATACAATTAACCACTCTGGAAAAGGGTCTACAACAATGATGAAACAAGGTGTTGAAGAATGGCAGTGAAGGTATTAAAACAATTGTTGACACATAAAAGAATTTTGGCATAGAAAGCAAAAGCAGCTGCAAAGAAGAGCATCTATGAAGGGATGTGATTTTGATTTTTGGTTAATACATAAATCTTCTCAAAGTTTTGGAAAAAGCTCCCAAACCATTGATTTTTGCAGGCCATGTTGAAAAAGAACACGCACAACAGTTTCATAGCACGCTACAAAACTGTTGAAGATGATCATTTGGCTCTTATAGATGCATTGTCGAGAAAATGTTGGATTAGTTCCAAATTTTGAAGTTTCTAATGGATATAAGTTCATGTGTGAACTCTCAGATGGCAGGGGTGCAGGTAGCAAAGCTTCAAGGAATACTCCATAGGTAAAATGAAGGTTGTGCTATGAAAATAGAGTATTTTCATAAGCATAGTAATGTTTTCATCAACATGCTCAAGTTTCCCTTTTGCACAGGTGGAAAAAGATGTTTCAACAAATCATTAATGCTTGACACCTATACACCAACATAAAACTATTTGAAGATAAGCATAAAGGGTTAAGGACCTAAAAAAGAGGAACTCTGTCTCCTGATTTTTAAGGCAGTTAAGGCATAATATAACAGGTTTTGGAACAACATCATGGTCATCACCAAACTCAAGGACAGGGTTGAAATTTCATTAGTAAAGTAAAGATTGTGTTATTGTAAGAAACTATGGTTTTCATACTTAATACAGAGATTAGTTTGACTACCCAAGATTCACAAAGAGTTAATGTGTTTGATGTCCTTATGGCTTTGTTCAATTACTTATTTGCAGTGGTATGAGCTTGTGATACTTAGAATTCATTGGAAAATGCTCTAACTTCCTTCACATGTTTGTAAACTGTGTTGATTCACTGTCTTACTGTTTTATTCATAAACCTAAACTCTAAGTGCCTTGACTTCCATGTTTTGCTAATCGTGTTGTTTTGTTGAAGACCATTTTGACTCCATAGCTCAATAGCAATTTGTTAATCATACTTTTGAGAAGTCAACCAATTATACTTTGTTTATGTTGTTCCTAAAGTTAGTCATCTAATCTTTAATCAAAAACCCTAAACCTAGTGAGAGAGCCCTCTCAGGTTGTCGAGGCTAAGCCTCAACCAAAAGATTGGTTTGAAAGAGTTACTGAGAGTCTACTTGATCAGTAGCCTATCAAGGTCAAATTTTGTGATAACAACTTCTATAATTCCTATATCTTTAATTAAAACTTTACATAGGAATTACATGGTAATTCATTCTTCAATACAAAATATCCTTCAAATTTTTTATCTTTTGAAGAGAGATGACCGCTTTAGAATTCTTGTGCAACCTCAAGCTTAGGAAGCAAACCTCACCCCACACAATTCTATTGTAGCAAAAAAGTCCAAGAAACAACAATACAACAAGCCAAGCTTCCATAAAATGTTAAATTCAGCAAGCATGCAACTAGTCTTACAATCCACCACCACCTCGCCTATTTTAGCAACCATTTCTAGAAACAATTATCACTGGTACAAGTAGTTATCTCAATCTAGCAATGTGTGACACAAAATGTTTCTTTCAAATTATCTATTCTAGCAATAACCTTTCCTCTCATTAACTCTTGCGATTTTTTAATAACTTTTACATAATATAATTATTTTAGTGATTTTATAACTAGTTTTTCCACACAATTAAACAAAATAAAATATCTACAAATAATATTTTTTTATTCAGTCATATTTTTTATTTATTATAAATTAACATTCAATTTTTAAACCAATTTTCAATTTTGACCATGGTGAATCTTAATGAAATTTATAGACTATTGTAATATGGGGAATTTCTTTTATTTTCTGATTATAATCGTGCTTCATTTATAACATAGTAAATAATTTTTTTTAACGCCTAGTTCAGCTTGAAGGCTTCCTAAGAAGTATTCAAGTTTATTCCAACCAGGTAATAACGAAAAACATTGTTTATTCAACTTTGGTCATGAAATTTATGGAAGCCAAATATAATAAAATTATAAAAGTGAAATTAACATTTATTAAATATTCATTAACTAATATTAACACTCTTTATAAATTATAAAAAAAAGAAATTAACTTTTACCAGATAATCACCAACTATTATTAACACTCCTTATAAATTATAAAATAAAATTAATTACTAAATATTTATTAACTAACTCTTACAACATATTAGTACGCGGTCAATATTTCCCAAATCAATCTTGTCATGTGTTTCTTCCTTTACTTTATTAAGGAATTAAACACTCACACTAAACATATACTCTGACATATTAAAAAAATAAAAAACAACCAACCCTCTTCCACAAAAAATTCACATAATACCCTTATGGGCAGATTATTTGTAGATTATTTGTTAAACCATATTCCAAGTTGGTTTTTCTAATAAATTAAACACTCACACTAAACATATTCTTGACCTATTAAAAAAAACAAAACAACCAACCCTCTTCCACAGAAAATTCACATAATACCCTCATGGGCCAATTATTTGTTAGACCATATTCCAAGTTGGTTCTGGCCGCCTCCTGTAATGGTGAAAATTTGACAGGTTTTTGGATCGTAATTGATATCATATATCTCTAACAGAGTCGCCCTTCTATTGCGTCGTTCTTCTGCATCAAAAACATTTGGATCATCCTCATATATAGCTCCCAACAATTTTCCATTTACAAGGTCGTAGGCCTTTATACACCTACGTCCTGTAAAATTGTCAAAACCAAATAAATTGTAAGCTTACCGTTTCTGATCAATTCATTTCCCAGTTAAGAGCATTATTAGTTTGAAGTAGTGGAATTTTATTTTTTAGTTATTAAATATAAAGTTAATAATGGATTATAGTAATTTTCATCTTATTTTATGAATTTATTTCTATGGTTTATTTAATATTATTATTATTAGATTTAAGGTTTTGTGATTTATAAAGTAGATATGAGTTTTTAAGATTAATCACATAGTTAAGATTTAATTAATGTCTAAAACCAATTAATATAGTTCATGGTCAAAATAAAGTTAGAAAGATAGACCACATTAGTTGGTTAGAAATATCTAACAAATCCTTACTATGTTATTAATAAAAAAACACTTATATCAATCATCATTATTAATTGGATTTCAAAATAATTCAAAAATTTTCTGTTTCTTGTTACTCTAATTGATGTAATTAGAGTGCTAAATAATAATCCTATAAATTAAATACCTAATTAAAAATGAATGCATTATTACCTCCAATCATATAAATTAAATACCTAATTAAAAAATGAATGCATTATTACCTCCATTCCTTTCACGATCAGGATGATCAAATTTTCTCATCTCTTCGCAAGCCAGAATTAAAAGGTTTTGCGATAAACAGGGAATTGCACAGCGTACTCTCTCAGGAATCTTGAATAGAGACATGCCATGAAAAGTTATTATCTCGTATGTTTGGTGAAGGGTGCGGACTACAACTTGTCTATTCTTGGGCACAGCTATGGGCTCCTGCAACGCCCTAACATTTGTTTGCCTAACCTGGGGATTGGAGGGGTAACTAATGTCTACACTAACCATTTTTTGATCTTCCTGATATAATAAGATTTCTGTGTCACTGCAAACAGTAACAAAATTTGGTATGTGAATACTATGAATGGGTGATGCTGTCATGTTGTTAATAAAGTGGCCATCCTCTTTGGAAAATAATATCAGATGTATTTTAAGAGGAATCTCTCGATGGTACAACGCAATCGTAGAGTTCTCTGACCTGCAGGAATCAACCCTAAACTTAACAAGTGAGGAAAAGTAAACTTAACAATGAGAAGTGAAGCTTAAACCTAAATTATGAATCAATGGATGTGGAAACCTGTGAAATCCGTGGACCATTGCCCCTTCAAATTCGCATTGTATTGTATAGAGAATGTTGTAATTTTTCAATTCAAAGACCTTAAATTGCCTGACGAGCAAAAGAAGCATAGTTGTAATGGATTCTACAGTTCCAGTTTTAAGTATAGAAATATGGAAGCTATGCAAATATATAGAGTTCTCCTCTTACCTTTGGGCCTGTTTATAGAAAATACCCTTGCAGTTGGGAATGTCAAAGTCAAAATTTGATTTTCCCAGATCTGCTTGTAAATGGCATGTTAACTGCACGAGTTCCTGTTGATAGAATGATCTGAAATACATCATGCATAGCATAACAGTTTTTAGAAAGTTGTTGAAAGGGAACAGAAGTTAAATAATCAATCGAAATTAAGAGTTGACCTAATCAGATTGGAGAATAAAATATTTCTAAAATCTAATAGACAGAATTGGAAGAGTGAAAACAATGGTTTAACCTAGATTTTGTTAATGAATTCTAAAACGTGCATTTAATGTTTTTCACAATGGTTGTGCTACTTCCGGTCCTCTCCTTAACAGTC
>APFE030343655.1:21502-44630 GCA_000404065.3 Pinus taeda | reverse complement strand
CTAAGGAATCAGTATCTGATAAAGGAAGAACAACATCAAGTTGAGGTAAATATCTTGAAGGGTAAACTAGAAGAAAAGGATAAGCTTTTACGATTTCAAGATAGTACTAAAGTCTTGGATAATATTCTTAATAGCCAAAGGTCTCCTGCTATCAAAACTGGTCTTGGTTTTCATGAATATGTTGAAGGTGAATCTAGTTCACAAGTTGAGGCAAGAAACTCTAAGGAGAAATCTGAAATTCTCAACAAGGAACAACCAAGGAAAGAAATTCCTCAATGAAGATCCTTTAATCCTAACTATGGACGTGATAGACGATTATTTCCTCCACTGAATAACGTTGAATGTCATGCATGTCATAATTTTGGACATGTTGCAGCCAGATGTAGAAGTAGAATGGTTCAAGACCATTACAAAAGATCATTGCATCCCAGGTATTTCAGAGGATATTGCTTTGCCTGCAATGCATATGGACACAAAGCAATTGATTGTGATAGAAGGAACATGAAATATGTAAGATGTTATACATGCAAAAAATATGGACATAAAGCAAGGGAGTGCAGGCGCAGATTTCAAAATTCAAAACAAGAAGACCATACATCATCACAGTTCCAGGAATTGAAGAAGACCGAGACAGAAAAGTATGGCATAACTCAATCAGCCGACATAACAGACACAGGGGAATCTAAAAGTGATGAATTTCAGTATTCCTTGCATACGCTGATATAATGAAGACAAGTCGCGTATATACGCGAGTTACAGGCTGCAAAGTCGCGTATATGAAGAAAGGGCAGCAGAACAGACCCAGGTTCAGTCATGGTTGGATCAGGCTCAGGGGGAGCAGAACAGACTCAGGAAATGGTTCGGACATGGTTGGCTCACACTCAGGGGGAGCATATTCTTCAAATAATACATTGTTGGCATTATGGTTAGAAGTTGATGATACATATTACTATTTAAGGAATGTTTTTGCAGGCTTATGATAAATTGTTATTGCTGGTCTTAGAACTTGTTTTGCTAAGGGGGAGCATGGATGGATTGATACAACTTGGGGAGCCAAATCAGAAACTTCAGCATGTACTCAGGGGGAGTATGGACAGCAGTATGGACAGTAGAAGGTATACCAAAGAAGAGAATATCGGGGTACGCCCTTTGCCCTTGATGTCAAAGGGGGAGAGTGACTTGGTGTGGTGGTTGCCATCAAGTCCAAAGGGGGAGATTGTTGGAATTATGTTTCAAGTGTTGTCCTTGATGGAAACTCTCTCAGAGGTTAGTACAGGTGCTCAGAGGTTGGTACAGGTGATGGCAACTTAATCAGAGGATAGATCTCGGTACAGCAGGACAAGAAAGAGATATACGCAGGTTCATCAAGGAGAATCGGCATGTATACGCAGGTTGGATACAGTAAAAGCGCGTACATGTGAAAAGTACCTTTGGTCCGTGGCAGTTAGTCCTTGGAAGTTGTGCCTATGGTTTTGGACCATGGTGTCTCGACAGACGTGTTGATCCCTAGTTTCGAAGTTGATGGTATTGGTTTGTTATGGTTTTGGACCATGGTATTGAGCAAGGCCTAAGGCTATATAAGGAGAAGATCATTAGGCAAAGGGTGTGAAAGGCGTGTCTGATGAAGTGAGAGGATCTGGTATTACTGGTTATCTGTTCGGGACGTTTGGCAAGGGTCGGATCTGATAGCGAAGGCATAAGAATCTATTTCTAGATCTGTACGCGGGTTTCCTTTGGTGAAAGCGCGTATACACGCGGTTTTGGTACGGTGCAGCAGCGTATGCATAATAATATTTGATATCTCAGGTTGCTGCTGATTCTGGTGGTTGTTGCAGAGTTCTAGTCTCTGGTTTGGGTTCTGTGTTCTTAATGACAGGGTTTCAGTGATTCAGTATTGGTTTGTTTAATGAATTATGATGCAAGTTTAAGTTGATGATTGTATTGCAGTTAAGTTTGTTTTGTACTCTTGGATCCAGTCTGAAAATTGATGAAACGTGGTCCCTGAAGATTGTAGGGTCAGCACCTACGTACTAGTAAATGGATCAGCTAGTACAAGAGCTGAGGGGGTTGTAGCTCCCTTCCAGAAGTAGTTGGAAAACGAGAGAGGGTTGTAGCCCTCTGCAGGTTGGAGCCTGCATACTGGTAAAGGACTGCACCAGTATATTGTAAAAGAAGTTTCTCATTAAAGAAGAAAGAAACGAATTGCAGCAGGTGGTTTTCACCCACATTGCGTTTCCACCTTATATCATGGTGTTCATGTGTGTGGCTCTTGTGTGATGTTCTGTTCTGTTATATTGCACCTGTTTACTACTAATATGCTTAATAATGTTCTGATGCATTTACTGAAGATTAAGCTAACTGAATTATAAGATCTGTGGGTATACGCTAGTTGCTTTAGACACAGTTGCGTGTACACGCAGGTTCACTTAATTGAAGTGGCGTATATGAATCTGAGTATGAAATTGAAAATTTTTATCTGATCTGATAATACTGATTCACCCCCCCCCTCTCAGTATTATTTCCAACAATACCCAGTTCCCTCTTGAAAAATTGACGGTCGAATTTCACTAGCCGAGCCGTTTTAGACTGAATTTTCAGTAAAAACCTGCACTTCTTCGTTCGCACAGTCGTGAACTGGAATCTATAACCTGCACTCAATTACCAAGAAAGGTCTATTAAACACTATAACTTGCCTTCTCAAGGAGCCAAAACAGTATTCCAATTGCTGTGGACTTGCCCTGTTACCTCGCATTTTCAATTTTCTCTTCACTCAGGCAGTGCTCTTCTGGCCCAAGAAACAGAAGCTTATTTACCAATCAGAACCCAAACAACCATGGGGACTCTAGTTGCACCAGTTGCCCTCAATGTTGCTCCCTTAAATGCCCCTCAGAGAGAGTTGGAGTGGCAGGATTTGGCAGAACTAGACTACCAAATCTCAGAGGACTCCTCATCGAAATGCAAGTTCCACCTTCATCTACTAAATGAGCTTAAGGCCAGACATAAGGATGGAACAGACATACTAGGCATTTGGGATTCCTTCCTCCCAATATTCAGGCTCCCTCAAGTCAACCAGTTCCCTGACCTGATTCATCTATGTGCTGTCTGCTACGACCCCATGCAAAGGGTTGTGCTTGACCCTACAGGTTCAGTGGTATTCTACATCACCCCTGAGGCCATTAGAGAGATGCTGCAGTTCAAGACCCAGAAGAAATTGGTCCCCTTGTCTCTAAGGGACTTGATCAACCAAGGAGCTAAGATACTAACAGATGCACAAATCTTAAAGCTCAACCAATTGTTCATCACCAACTCTGACATTGTACTGCACCCTCCTATTTTTGATGGTTACCTCAATCAACTGGGTGTAGACCTTGCATACATGATCAGTGCCATTTTGGGGTACAAGTCACTTGAATTCATTGATGAAACTGTTCTAGTAATGATGACTATGTTTTCCCCTGGCAAGAGCCCAATATGTTATGACTATGCTACATACATTTCAGATAAGATGCATGAGCAGTTCTTGAATCTGTCAAGAGAGAAGGTGTTCATATACACCTCTTACATCTACCATCTCATTCTTTAATATCAACATGAGAAGTTCTCCTTTGAGATTAAGAGAACAGATGCAGAAGGAAATCCAAGGTCAGTGGTGTACTGGACCTCGGTGTTTCATAATAGCACCTACTCTCCATATACATATTATGAGTTCATAGACCTCTTCATCCATCCAGCCATGTCCTTATTCTTAAGCTCACCTCCTCCAAGACTGACTGATGAGATGCAGAGGATTCTGTAGCTATTCAAGGTATACAGCATAGGGTATTGGTACTTTTACCAACACTATACTGTAATCAGAATATATGGGTGTGAGTTACGCCCATACAGGTTGCCCAAGTATGTGCCTATAAGATTGTTTTCCCTGGAATATTTCAGGCAATTTGGCAATGCTGATATGGTGCACTTTGCAGGCAGGGGCAAGAAGGCATAGCTAAAGGTAAAAAATCAGTTGGGCCACCTTGTCTTAAACAAAAGGGAAGGCTGGAAAGAAGATGACAGGAAACTAGAATGCCTTGGCCTAAAATACAGCTTCCTTTGGAAGCCCTATGACCCTAATATGACCATATCCTTGAGAAGGCTAAAATTCAAGCTCTCCAGCTATGAACATGTGAGCTTGCCCCACATTGAAAGATTTGCCAACGAAGCTAAATGGACAAGGAACACATTGGAGGAACCAGTCACTCAAGAAAAATTGAATGAAAGAGCTAGAAGACATCTATTGAAAATGGATGACTTGGAATCTCCTTCACAGGTACTTACTCTGCCAAAGCCTCAAGCAGGAGCAGGGGCCTCATCATCTGCAGCACATCAAGAGGCAGTACAAACCACAGGCCAGGCTCAGAGAAAAGGCAAGGAGATGGATATGGAAGAGCCACAAGCACAACAAGGTCAAGTGCAGCCACCCCAACAGGAACAGCAGCAAAAGGACCAACAGGTGCAGGGGGAACAAACAGCAGAGGCCCCAATGGCCACCCAGCAGCAGCCAGCACAGATGGCGCACCCAAGGCAAGACTCAGGAATTGACTCATCTGTCCTCCAAACCCCTCAAAGGGAAGACGTGAGCAGGAAAAGAGATAGGGAAACGCCCCTTACTGCATCACCAGAGAAGAGGCAAAGACTGAACCCCTTCTCTGAAGAAGAGATGCCAATGGGGAAAACTTCAGGAACAGGCCTGCCCAGCATGGAGGCCTCAGCAAGCTCTTTACAACAAGAGCAAGACAGGGCAGCAGTAGGAGAGGTGAGCTCCTCAGGACAGAGGAGGGGAGGAGAAAAAAGCATTAAGCAGCAATTCAAGGATATCAAGAGAAGAAATGAACCAATAAAGCTGCAATTTTACAATCACCTACTGAATATGGCTCCTACCAACCAGCAAAGGCTCATGTATGCGTTTGATGCACATGAAGGGAAAATGATCATGAGCCACTTTACACCAACAGTGCAGCAACCACAATCAGCTGCAGATTACATCAGGACCAATCTGGAGGTCCTATCAAAAGACATCCACCCAATGGATCAAATAGAGCTGCATAAACAGACGGGTGAGATGGTTTATGCCACATTGGCAGACAAGACCCTGGTAAACTACAGGCTGCAGAATAGCCTGAATAATACTGCTGCACAGCTTGAGTTGGAAAGGGCTTCCTCTCAAGCTAAGGACAATAGGATCAAAGCTCTAGAAGAAATTATAATAGAGTTTGGGCATGATCCTAAAGATGTGAAGGTTGTGCAAGAAGTCCTCAAGCTAAGGGATGCTGATATGGCAACCTTAAAAAAGAGGTTAAAAATCCCAGCAACTCTTCACCCACAAACAGAAGAGGTTGCCTAGCAAAGGCAGGAAAATGATGCAGCTGCTCTACTAATGACACTGTACAAAGAGCTCATCCAAACTCAGGAAAAGCTGCAGGAATCAGAGGCCACCTTACAGGCAGCATTACAGCAAAAGGAGGCAGGGCAAACCTCACAGCCACCTCCAGAAACAATAAATCTTGAGGAAATCCCTCAAGCCACTGCCCCTCCCAGCCAACAGGTACAGTAGGTAGAACCATCCACCTCAGCACCAACAATGGAGCAGGCTGAAAGCCTAGACATGCAGAAGCTGAGGAACGAAATTCTGGTCTTGGAGTCCCAGATGTCTGAGCTGAATCAAGCCAAGGACAGTCTGGCAAAAATCAATGAAAAATATGACAAATCCAAGCAGAATGTGGCAGAAAGAGAGAGGGAGGTAAAGGCCCTAAAGAAAAGGATAACTGATCTGGAGAAAGAGCTCACATTAGAGAAAGTCACATCTGAGCTCAAGAGGGTCATATGGGGCCGTATTGGCCAATCTATCACAGATTAGTGGGAATACATTGAGGCCATCCATGAGAAAATAACGCTCATTGGGAAAGCACATAGAGAGATACAACGAGCAAGGGCATCTCTTGGCAGTATGCCTGAGATTGCCAGTAAAATGATTAATGTGTTGAACTACAGAACAATTTCCCAGCTCATTAAAATGGGAATTGGAAACAGGACAGAGACCATCTCACTAATCAAAAGGGTCCTGACATTGAGAAACTTGATCCAGACCCTGGAACGAAGGGTCCAAGACATGCAAGCAGACATCAACAAGTTTCAGAACAGGTTTTTGGCATTACAAAACAGAGGTCTGCCCAGCCTCCTGGATCCATCAGGAAATTTACTCTCACATGAGAAATATGCTAAGAGAGTAAACACTTTTGTAGGAAGTCAGATCTCAGAGGCAGCTAGTTCATCAGCTGAGACAAGACCAATAACAGGGCAGACCCTCTTCAACAGGGTAGAAAACCTATTTTTTATTATGAATGAGATCACACATTTGTTTGATGAGCCTCCTCATTTTTACAAATATACAGAGGCCGATGAGACCATGGGGTCAATTTTGAAGTATCAGTTGCCTGCACCAGATGTGTGGGAAGAACTGATACGATTACTGTTAAATCAAAGTCAGTAATTGTGATTTTGCTTTTTGAAAAATATTTAAAATCTTCATATACAGGAAGATAAAGATACACCAGCAGGTACGCAGAAAGAGGCTGAGCCAACTCAGCACAAGTATTCGGCCACCACAGCAGCATCAGCAGTCACAGGTAACAGGGCCGAGAAAGATACAGCTGCACAGACACGTCATCCAGCAGCTACACCAAAGCGCTCAACCGACTCCGTGAGCTCCAAAGGTCAAAATTGTTCTGACAGGAGTTAAGAGCCTTTAAAAGTGCATTAAAGATTGTAATAACTTTTCATCTGCAATCTCTGTACGATTTAATGAAGATATTTTCCCTCTCATATGACTCAATGCCTGAGATATTTTGTAATAGACTTCTATATATTCCCCCTCGCATTTGTTAGCAGGGGTTGGACATTGGATGTAAGAAATCTTTTGATATCTATTCTGATCCTCTTCTATTGTAAATCTTCATAGAATTAATACAAAGGAATGATGGAATTTCCAAAGCTCTGTGTCTCTTGATGTCTTGCTGGTGTATGGCTGAATGCTGCAGGATTCCTACATATCTCATGGCTCAATAAGTTTTCTTGTTCCTCTTTGTTATATGTTTGTTATCTTTCATATATCATTCATGTTTCCCATGTTTTCGATATCTAATAGCAAGGAAAAAGAATAGTCTCAGGATTTAATCACAAATTACCCTGAACTCAATCTAAGCTATTATAAATGTTTTCTTCAATTATGGTAATGAAAGTGTAATTCTTAATTGCTACCTTTCACACTATATCATCACAGTGATCTATTGTTTCAGGAATTCAAGTTTTTCTCCTGAGGAATAGGTCCCTTTCTCACATCCAAGCTTAGTGAAGAATTCTTAACTGCTTTTCACTGGTTGTTCACACTTCATTATCGCAATTTACAGTTTGTTTCATGAAATATATAAAGGCCCTGTAATTCCAGCTGCACTAAGTCAGGATCTCAAGAAACCAATAGCTACAGACTCCATTGCCCAATGGATTAGTTTACCCGCAGAGAACATTTCAAAACTATCAGAAATAATCCTCCCAACCAAACACAAAACAAACAAACCTTTACCTCATAACTAGCCTAAAAACTCCATAGAATAGAGACACATCTTACAGAGAGAGCCCTCTCTGATTACAGCTGGGCTAGAAGCTGTAGTCCAAAGATTAGTTAGTGGTTACCCTGGCCCTATTCCCTTGGGAGTCATAGTGAACAACCTGGGTGTTAACAGGATCAAATCTTCAAATTGCATGGCATGCCCACTTCTATTGTATCTGATCGTGACCTGGTCTTCACCAGTAATTTTTGGCAGGAACTCTTCCGGCTACAAGGTACCCAACTAAAACTCAGTACTTCCTATCATCCACAAGCTCATGGTCAAATTGAAGTAGTCAACAAATGTCTGGAACCTACCATAGGTGTTTCACTTCAGAAAAGCAACATCTCTGGGTATAATTGTTACCTCTAGCTGAATGGTGGTATAACACCAACTATCATGCCACCACCAAAATGTCTCCATATGAAGTAGTTTATGGTCAACTCCCTCCTTCCCCTACTTCTTATATCAAGGGGTGCTCAAAGGTACAAGTAGTGGATCAACTCCTACAAAACCGCACAACCATGCTCGCCATCTTAGAGAGAATCTTCATCAAGCTCAAAATCGCATGAAGCTACAGCTAGATGAGCATCGCTCAGAATGCCAATTTCAAGTAGGGGATCAGGTATTTTTGAGGCTACAACCATATAAGAAAACATCACTCAAAGACAAGGGTTATTAGAAACCATCTCCAAAATTCTACGGACCATATCAAGTACTTTAGCGCTTTGGAGAAGTGGCCTACAAGCTAGCTTTGCCACCCACTGCAAAAATCCATCCAATTTTCCATGTCTTATGCCTCAAGAAAGTGATTGGGAACAATTGCAAAATTCAAACCAGTCTACCTAAACTGGATGAAGAAGGGTCAATCTAGCTCCAACCTGAATAGGTTCTGGACACAAGAGAACGGCACCTGCGTGGCCGCATGATCAAGGAAGTCCTCGTCAAGTGGAAAGACACCTCTCTGGAAGATGCAACCTAGGAACCAGCCACTATTCTTCAGCAGCTTCCGCAGCTTCAGCCTTGAGGACAAGGCTATTCTTATGGGGGAGGGCATGTTAAGGTTCCACCCTAACCCCATTATTTATGTAATAGGATCGAGTCATAGTTATAGTTAAGTAAAGAGTCAATAAAGCCCATATTAATAATTGTAAGTGGTTAACTCGCATTTAATGACAGGACCACAATTAGTTGCAAATGGGTCATGGTATTAGATAGATGGTATTAATAAGAACCATGTTATTTCCCCATGGTATTGCATGTACGAATCCTATATAAAGGATAGAAACTCCCTACGAGGAGCATCGTGTCTTATTTTGTACTCAAGCTCAGCTCTATTGGAGGTTGCCATCTCGAAGAGGCAAGTGAACTTTTCTTTCTGAATAATAAAATACTTGCTATTATTGCTCTTGTTCTACGTTCTGGGTATATTTCTTCGCATATTTGGTATTCTGGTATCATATTGCAGGTTAAGAGCATAACTACTGTCCCTTTCGGCACCAATCCACGGAGCGCGGACTAAAGTCTCACCCGAAGTATTATGGGGGGATGTTGGAATCAAGTTTCCACACCCAGAGATGAGCATGATGTCATTTATGCCCTAAATATGCCTTCGTGCAGATCAATAAGCTTTTAGGGCTTATCAATATAAATTCCCCTAATCAGCTTCTATACCTCTACGAATGTTCATGACTATCTTTTATGGACCCTGAATATGTGAATCAGCTACTTACGTGAATCAAAGATTACTCTTAACCTAGTATTACTCAGATCAGCTTAAGTGTTTAATAACTTTTGCATACAATAAGAATCCTCATGTAAATAGTTAACATTAATTGCCTTCATGTAACAATATCAATTATGTAAATTCTTGCATTAATACGCCATTATTTCATAAACCCGTTATAACATAAGGTGCATTCATATAAACATAAGTAAATAGACAAAACATAGGAGTTTCTGGAATAATCTCTTTATTAATGCTTCAGTTCTACTTACAGACTCAAGACTTCCCTACGCACTCAGCTGTAGGGGTCCGTGCACTCAGTTGTAGACTCTCCTCTAGGCCTTTGCAGACATAGCTGCAAAGCCTCTCTTCTACTCTAAGACTTTTTCACTCTTCCTTCTATTGACCCATTACATTCATCTCCATCATAAGTACCTCTCTTAGACATCCTAAGACACACCTATTTATACAATCCCATGGTTCGTGGACCATGGGTAGATCTTCAAAATCCAACTCAACTTACATAAAAGAAGGGTAAAACCCTTTATGACACTTTAACTATCTATGCACTCTGCGACCACAACTTGTGGAGACTTTACATTTTATACAAAAAAAATTGGGATTTTGCCCCAAAATTTTCCCTAGGGGAACCCATCCCAAGAAGTTACAAATAATGATCAAGCTTTGAGTAGCATAAAGATGATATAATTTTGTCAAAAATATCATATTACTTTGCATAATTCTACACCTTATTATCCACGTGGTAATGGACCGGTAGAATCATCAAATAAAAGTTTGATTAAAGTCATTAAGAAAGTGTTAGAATATCAAAAAAGGAGTTGGGACAATCATCTCAAATATGCAGTGTGGAAAACAAGATTTCACCTAAAATTTATACTCATAAATCTCCTTTTTAGCCTTTGTTTATGGAACATAAGTTATCTTCCCTACACAGTTATCATTTCCAGACATGAATTTTTTTCCAAAGTCATATGAAGAAGCAGATGATTTTTTAAGAAGGATTAATCAAATCATTTAGCTAAATCAGGTCAAAGTTGAAGTTCAACATAAACTTCAACAATATAAAGACAAGATGAAGAGTTTGTTTGTCAAAAAATCCAGGGAAAGAGATTTTAGACAAGGAGATTTAGTTCTCAGATGGGATGCAAAAAGACAAGAAAGAGGAAAACATGCTAAGTTTGATAACTTAGGTTGGGACCTTTCAGCATTACAAAAGTCAAAGGAAATAATACATTGATCCTATGCAATATGGAAGGACAATATTTCTCATTTCCAGTCAATGGGAAATATCTCAAGCATTATACTCAGTATTGAGTATTTTTAATCACCACCATTGTAAATTTCTTGTTTTTCTTTAAAATTCCTGAGCAAGTGTGATTTTCACAACAAAGAATCCATAGCCCAAGGAGAAGGCACATGGATCTGCATCTTGTCTTCATCCTACAGGGGTAAGCAATCCCCAGATGGAGCCGATGTTGTAACTTATTTTTACCCTTGTAATAGTTTGTAATTTTCCTTCATTTTCGAAAATAAAAAATAGAAAATAGAGGAAAAGAAAAAAAGAAATAAATAAAAATAAGAAAAAGAGATAGAAAAATCAAAAGAAAGAGATAAAAAATAAAAAGGGAGAAAATAGTAAAAAGAAGAAAACATTATGCCCCTATAATCAGTGAGCACATTTAAATGTCACTCTTTTTTATCATATTTAGTTTTCATATAAATTATTTTATTTGTAATAAATCGATTTGACTGTTTGACAAGAAATTAAATTTCATGTAGTCTTTTATGGACACCATCAAGAAGGTCGAGATCAACGGCCTCTAACACATTGCGGGATCCCCCGCATTCCCAAAAGTTAATGGAGGGGGGTAGGGGCGGGGCGATGTGTAAAGTGATTTCACTTGACATCGCCTTTGATACGTGGCACACTCTTAAGAACTGTGGTACCCCTCCGCTCAAAACCGTGAATCACTGCTACTTGCCCATGCAAACCACTCATTCTTTCTACCACTTCTTCTATTCATTCATTCCACTAATTATCCTTCCATTTTCACCTCCCAACAATTTCCCACTATGGTTGGTCATCACCATTCCTTTCGCTAAATCTAGAAGGTGATTGGTAACCCATTTAATTCTCCTGCCAAAGTTCAAGAGCATTAAAAATGTCATGCCAATAATAGTTAGCCTAACTGAAAGTCGTTACAAACACAAAAATAAAATTTGTTACCCTCTCCAAAATACATGCTTTCACCATTTCTTCTTGCAACTAGAACTTCTAGCATGACACTGCAAGTGAATTCCAGTGATCACCAGCTTTCACTCATTTTTATTTTCGAGTAATTATCCAATTGTCCTCAGTAATTTTATTTTTCCCCAATGGCTAGCCACAAAGGAAAATCTAAAATATCTATAGACAATCCTCTGTTACCACCTGTAATTAATTTAGATGAACTACCCCTGATTGACACCCATTTCAAAATTGTCGAGACCAATTGTGAATTCGACTTGTACGAAATTTACAATTGGGCTTTTCAGAAATATCAAGATGTCAGTGACGAATTTTCCCACGGGACTCCATATTATCCCAATTTTTTTTCTCTCAAACATATCATTTTCCATAATTTGTCAGTTGGTGTGGAGCCCGATATCTTCCCAGCTAGAGTTGTAATTGCTCAGAATAATGAAACTTTGTTTTACATAACCTTTGAGTCTATCTATCAGGTCCTCCAGTTAAATCCTCAAGACTCCCTTCACCCTTTTTCCATTGATGCTCTAATGGATATTTACCAGAAACTTTCTTTTTCACAAAGAGCACATATATTTGAGTCATTTTTAAAAGAAAACTCAGAATTACCCAGAACAAACCCACGTTATCCCTCTACAATGTTCCCTGAGATGTCTAGGCAGGTCATTTCCCTAGTTTCTTCTATATTAGGATGTCCCAATGCTCAATGGGTAGATGAGTTTATCTTAGCGTTTTTATCAGTATTTTCTTCTCGTAAAAATCCTTCAATCTTGTTCAATTACAGTCAATTTATGTCTGATGCAATTCACGATTAGTTTTTAAAATTCAGCGTTTAAGGTTCATTCAAGCACCAATCAGTTTTGATTTACTTATTCTTATATCATCAGTCAGAAAGGTTCAAGTTTCCTTTACATAAATTGGATGTTGAAGGAAAACCATAGTCAGTGATCCATTGGACCTCATCAATGAGGAAAACTTCCGAATAATTTTCTTTCAGTGATTTTTTCAATCAATTTTTGTATATGTAAATCCATTTGTTAAGTAGTGATGCAGTTCCGTGAGTTTCAACAAAGATAAAGAGGATTTTTTGTCTAAGTGAACAATCTAAGTAGGAGACTGGTATTTATACCCAGAATTTCGCAGAGATCCGAATATATGGTTGTGAGCTTCCACCTTACAAATTACCAATGTTCCTCCCCATGAGGATTTTTGCACTAGAATATATCACAGAGATGATGAACATAGATGATGTTCATTTTGTTTCTAGAAAATAAGAGGATAAATTTAAACTAAAAGCACAGGTTGGCTCATTCATAGTCAACACGAGAGGTTCAAAAAACAAATTCAATGATTTATTACATCATATGAAGTTTAGATTCAGCCTGATATTGAACAATATGCAGACAAAGAAGAATAGGAACAAAACACTACATGAAGTTGAGGAGCTTGTTTCCAATCAAACAACAATGGAAACTTTAAGGATGACATAAAAAGAATTGAAAAGACCGAGAGAGAGTCTATCTCTAGAAGGATCAAAGTTACAGAAAGCAGCATTCAAAGTATTCAAGAGGAGAAAAACCATAAATTTTGAATAAGAATCCTCTGAAGTTCAAACTTTTGAAGAACCTACTACGTCATACTTTCAGAAGAATACGCATTTTCATTACAAAAGATTGAAGAAACCACGCTAGATTCTCTTTCTTATCCTTCTTCTTTAAGGTAGCAGAGTATTTTTGCAATGCTTTTAGAGATGAAGAAGAAAAACGAGGCACTAAAAACTTCTACATATGCAAAGTTCTGGAAACAGTCTTTCACAACTTAGACTATATTACTTTCTTCCTTAGATAGTGAAAAAAGGTAGTTCCAGTTAGCATTTTTGGAACCAAAGGTCCATGTGCCTAAGAGTGTTGAGCATTATAAAAGCTCTATGTTTTCATTTGATACCAAACAGATGCATCCTATAGATCAAATTGACCTTCACAGTAAAGAAGGAGAAATGATATACAAATTCTTGATAAGTTCTGCAATGGCGACTTCTAAGCTACCAGCATCTCTGAATAATATTCATTCTCAATTGAAGCTTGAAAATATGTCTTCTCTAGCAAAAGATACCAAATTAAGTGATTGGAGGATCTAATTTTAAAGTTAGGATTAAATCCTAAAGATGTAAAGGCATTTGAGGAAATAATTAAATTTAGAAATACAGATATATAGACACTAAGGAAACAACTGATATTACTAACAACTGAACATCCTCAAGCACAAGAAGTAGGTCAAATGGAGAAGGAAAAAGAAAACATGCTTTAGATGATTGTAGAGAAAAATATACAAATTCAGAAGATGGAGACAGAGATGGAGAAATTGATCAAGGAAAGATAACTCCAAATAAGCATTAGAGTAGGGTCATCTACAACAGCAGTATCAACAACAACATTGTCCACAACAGAAATAGAGTCTACTAGTTAGAATCTAGAAAAACAACTTCTAAAGCTATGGGAGACCTATCATTAAAGGATATGGAGATTGAAAAACTCAGAGTTTAGTTGGAGAAAACCCAAGATTAATAAGATAAGGGTTGATAATGCATATCTAGCCAAAGTACAGAAAAAATTCAGATTAATTAAGAAATTGGAGAAATACGATAGTGAATCATTGATTGCACAGATATTATCTAAAGAAAAAGAAAATATATGGATTGATATAAATTCAACCCTGAATAAACTTTGGAAATCTATTGAAATCATTTTTGAACAAGAGGAAATAGTGCAGAGGTCAAAGGCAGCCATTGCAGAGATTAAAGAATATTTATATCACAAGCCAGGAGAAGCTACCAGAATAATCAAAGTGTTGAATTCTAAAACAAAAGAAGAACTGGAGAAATTTGGAATTGAATACAGGACTGATGTGGTCCTAGAAGTATGAAGGGTTTTAACAAAAAGAAACTTAATGTTACAATTAGAAAAAAAATGTCAAAACTTATAAGCATAGGTTAAAAAGTTTCACATAAAGTTTAATGTTTTGCACTATAAGAGACTTCCAGCTCCACATGATTCTAGTGGCCAATTGATTCCACTAGAAAATTACCAGCATAGATTGCAAGAGATAGCAGCAGATAGAACCAAGTTTTCCAAAGTCAAAGGGATAATCAATGGTAAAGCATTCCTTAAAGGCCTAGAATATGATATTTTTATTCAACATGAAGTTCAACATTTGTTTATTACTAGGCCAACCTTTGAGAAATGCATAGAAGTCAATGAGGCATATAGAAAAGTAACAAAAATTTCTATCCTAGATGATAAAATATGGGATAAATTACTTGAGCTCATCGAGTAAAACATAATGCACAAATTCACTAAGCAATTGTAGAGAAAGGAGAATAAAGAAATACAGTAGAGGAAGAAAGCAAAAAATTCAATTTCCACCAGTAGTCATCAAACAACACCCCGAATTGTTAGTTGATTATTCAAATTAGTTCAAAAAAACTATTTTTATTGTATACTTTTGTAAAATCCAAATCAATTTTGGATAATATTCCATTTTGTAATAAATTTTATTTTAAATCTATATATTTTTGAATTACAACCTATAAGTATTTTGTAATTCGAAGAAGGAAGGGTTGAACCCTTGTGATCATCCAGTGACACCATTGTAATACTCTGAAATATTTCTGAAGATAATCAAAGGATTCTAGATTCATTCTTAACAGGGAACTAGATTGAGTTTCCATATCCATGACAGCCCACTGCAAATTTATAATCATTAAAGATATTAATTAATTAAACAGTATGTCTAAGTTAATTCGTCTATATCTTTTAATTGATGCCTTTTTTCATCTCTTGAACATATATTGTTTGGCTTTAGAATTCTTCTGCATGCATCAACTATATTTGATTAATTAAATATTCAATATGGATGTTTGATTATCATATATTTTCTTAATTTCTTCTTTCAAACTAAACTTAAAGATTTATTCTATTATGAATGAAAATCAACGCTTTGAGTTTCTCAGAAATATTTAGATTTTACAATACATTGGTCAACCAATTCAATTAAACCCTTAATTAGTTATTTAGCACATTTCCCTAGCCAAGAACTGTCCACAAAGATACAACAATAAACATGACGTAACTTTCTCGATCTCTTATTTTGATGTCTGCGCTCCATAAAGTGCAGTTCATGATTCTTTGATCTCCTCATTTGAATCTTCTTTTTCTAAATGTTGTCCTTCAATGACATCAAGAGAATCTATTTTTTGCAATACTCCTCTTAAGCTAAGATGAATACCATTCATATCAAGAGAAGATTTTTAGAAGTATTCTACCTTGGCATTATAAGTAAGCTGAGCTACTTCGTTGTTTGGGTTTGGAAATGGTGGTACAGGTAATTGAGTGGGAGTGGATCTTTGAGATGTATGTGGTTAAGACTCTGGTTGTGGTGGAGGTGGATGGTAGGGATACCATGGATTTGGGTATGGAGGATATTGAGGAAAATATTGAGGATATTGTTAATTTCTCCCATAAGGCCCTTGCCAACCTTGTTTCCAATATTGGTTTTGTGGTTGAGATGGCCAAGGTTTCCACAGAAAGGGTGTGTTACAATTACTTTGATATGGATGTGCATCACCTTGAAATTCTGAATTAGGTTTTTGCATCACACCTACAGGTTGACTCGGCTACTATGGTCTTCTTGGAGCTACATCACATAGTTGGTTTGGTGATTGACTTGCTCCACTCTCCTCCTGTTAAAATTCCTTCAACCTTAGTAATGATGGGGAATATTTAGTAGCATGTGATTCTACATGTATAACACAGATATCAACATCCTCTTTTTTCTCATTTTTTATTTTTAACATTTCTACTTGTTCACTTAGATTGCTAAGAATTCTTGTTTTAAATTTATCAATCAAATTTCCAAGTTTAGCTTGACTTACCAATCTCTATGTCAATTTACTTACTCTTGTCCTTCCTCTTGATATGCGTGTTGAGTCAAATTATAGACTTATAATTTGTCAACATAAATCATCAACCCAGGGCAAGTAAGCTTGTGAGTTGTTGTGTAAAATATATGCAGGCTTAGTTTCTTGAGTGCTTACTAATCAAACCAGTCAATCATACACAGAACTAATGACTCTTTCCTGCATCAATATTTGGCAGCAAAAGGCTATGGAGTGGATTGAAACATCCCTCTACAGCTCTTAGCATTTCTGATGTTGATTAGAAGAGATAAGAAATCATACTTACAACAATTAAAGAAATTATTTAACAATGTAAATCAAATCTTGATTAAATGAAATCAACACATTAACATGAAAAATTAATCATTCAATCAATAGAACATTCGTTGTTGATATATCAAAAAGAGTACATTAGCTTTGTAAACAAGTTATTATTTCATAACACAATTAAAATACACACACACTACCACTAAGGGAGTTGTGAGAAAAGGGGGCCCTCCATCACTCACAACCCCTTCAAAATTAGAAGAGTTGCTCGGTAAAATAGACAGAACATAAAATATTATATTAGTCTAGAAATATTACAGCTGAGTACAATCTGATATATGTTATCAACCAACCCAACCCAACAACCCCTTACAATATAAAATAGAATTGAATTTATACAAGTTCAAAAGCCCATATTTGGCTCAAATAAGGAAAACTACTAATCTGAGCTATTAGCTAACAATAATGGTGAAAACTATCAAAATTAGCTCCACTGAGTCTAATCCATGACTGAAAGCACGGATTAGACAAAATTTGTTACATAGTTGGAGTTTTTCTTGATGCGCCAACGAGAATAGGTCTACAAATCTGGGAAGTTTCGATGGTGGATTTGAAACAACCAATAGGATAGCATCCATGTATGATGAATTCCCCACAAAACCCATGTTCTCATTTGATTTGGAAGTGAGTGGAACATAGCTAACCATCGATTTTGCTACAAGAAATCGGGGCGGTTGCAGGAAATCTGCGTCTGTAGGAATTTCGGAGTGTCTACAAGAAATATGACCACACGAGCTATCTACAAGAAATTGTGGGACTGTTTCAAACCAAAACAAATCTGCATAAGATCTCTACATCAGTTGGCATGATAATTCAATAAGGAAACAATTATCTTAAGTAATACTAAATATTAAGGTAAAAGACAAATTTTTATGTTAATTTGCATACCTCAAGCATATAGCACCCTTTGGCCAAAACCTAGATGTTATAACTGAAATAAGCATAATTAGGGGTTAGGGATGGTACAAAATGGGAGAGGTAAAGTCTAGAAAAGGTGTCAAAATTAGGCAAAACTGGGCCTCAACATCTCCCCCACACCTAGCTTCTTGCATGTTCCTTATGCAAGCAAAAATGTTGCACCTTCCAAAAAAAAAGGAAATCATTCCTTGTCCTGGGTTGCAACTATTGCAGCCAACTGATCCGCTACTTTTGCCAACTGATCCAATTGGTTCCCACTAGATTCTGCAGGAATCTGACCCCTGTATAATTCATTTTTCTTCTTTAGATGATCAATATGAGCCTACTTCTTCTTCATGATTGGGGCTTCCTTTTGAACCCATTCCTCATGTTTCTGCATGCGGAGGCTGTTTTCTTTCAGGGCCTCATTCTGCTTCCTCAAAGCTCATTCTGAAATAGTGAGTTCAATGATAATATCCTCTAATTCATGTAGAGACCACTTTTTCTGGGGGGTTAATTCCCCTTCATGATGTCCTTGGAAACATTAGGGCGTAACAAGGTCCTCATTTTCTTGTTGTTCTTCTATTGTTTCATTTCTGCTTTCATGCAGCGGAGAATCCTAGAAGGACATCACTTCTCCACCAATGAATTCAACTGACTCTAAGGCCATGAAGCTTTTCTTTCTTTTTTTCAGGTGTCTCAGGCATACCTCCCCTTCTGCAGCATCCTTTATAGCCAGTGGAACAACCTGGCTCCTTGTAAATCTCTTAGCAGTGGTGGAGGTGCCCTTCAACTTAGGCTTTTTACTCATAGTCTCCCCAGTCACCACCACTTCTTCATCTCTTTATTCCTCCTTCACCTGTGGCCCATGGATTTGTGGCTTCTTCTTTGATTTTTCTGTTGTTTTTTCCTCCGTAGACTCTAAAGGGTGAGATTCTTCATCTTTTTCTTTCTCCTTTGTCTATGGCCCACGAGTTCGTGGCTTCTTCCTTGGTTTTTTTTGTTAGAGTTTCCTCCATGAACTCTGAAGAGTCAGAGCTTTCATCCTCTACGAAATAATTCTCGACTAGAAATGCCTCCCAAGTCTTCTTCGTATCCTTCAGAACCTCCACCAGGATGATTTTCACCAACACATGGTGAAAGAGGTTTTCCTCCAAATTGGCTCCCCTTTCCTTAACGTCCATCGACATTTTCATCAGGGTTTTTCTTAAATAATTTGGAAAATTCAACAAGTTATCTTGAAAATGTGCGAGAAGCCGAATGTGAAATAAAAACGCAAGCCCAAAGCGACCGTCACATGTTATATACTTCTGTAGGAAAAATAACAAGTGTCAATACTTACTTCTCAGGAAGTCCCATGAAATCCCTTTTCTCCAATCAGGGTTTGAATGCTCCTTATGCGCACATACCCTTATTGAAACACTGATCTTAAACCAACACTCCCCCTGCTATGGAATTTCACATGCCCGAGCCATCAAACCCTCTGTTAATCTAAACTGGACATTCCTGACTTGAGATTTGTCGCCATTCAAATTCAGAGTGAAGGACTTTGTAACCTCTGAATTGTGGTCGCTAAATTTTTGAAACAGTGGTAGCAACCTTGTTATCTCTAGTCTTGCTTTACTGCGAGGGTTGGCTTCCAACAGTTCAGGGCCTTGCAACTCGAAGTGTATAGGGGCACGTAGCTTTGACATGGTGAAATAAGGGAGAGACATGATGCATGCAACTCTCATAAATGTCACAATAAGATTTTGCAATGGATCGCTCGATAAGGGAGGGTTAATATTGGAAATATCGGAAAGCAAAGAGATTTCGAAAAAAACAGGTCATGATCATGATTATCATCATGATCTGACCTACGGAAGGATATGCCAAGTACAACCACCGATCATGCCAGAATCATGATAATCGGGCGTGGAGCTAATATTTATTATGCAACGGTTTACGGCTGCGTTTTGCGCAAGGGTTACCATAGCTTAAAATCATACAAATTTTTAAAATTAAAGTGTCAATTACCTCTTACCTTAAGTGTCCTGTCACCGGTTGTACCTTACCGATATTACCTTCCAACAGTCCATTCCTTGGATGACGTTTTCTTGTTCTTGAAATGATAACCGACTTAAAAATCAAATTAGATGTATAATATTATAATTCGTGACCTCGGCCAATAATAAAACTTTTCAGTACTTTATCAAATAATTTAAACTAATGTTCTGTCTATGAATTTTGTTCTTTAGGAAACCCATGATGTTGCTACAGGAAATGGAACCGTGACTGTTGAACATTCTGCAGGAAATGGAACCATGATTATTGAACATTTTGCAGGAAATGGAACCATGACTGCTGAACATTCTGCTTGAAATTCTCCTACAGGAAAAACCACTTCTCCCTCGTTTATGTACAGTTCATTGCACATAAGTAAAGGTGTTGATGTCAAATGTGTAATTTGGATTACCAGCCATTAAGGTCAACTGTTAACCAATGCAAGGCCCATCACCATTAATGAGAGTGAGGGCCAAGGTACCCTGATGCATCCTATTGGGTGTGAATTTATGATCTATTATCGTACCCCCCTGTAGGATCCAACAGTCAAGGAGCCATAGCGATTCCCCATTTTTGTTGGTGACATAGCCTGTCATTAGGGCATACAAGCTTCAAGCACCATAAGACTCTCATATTACACCCAGATAATTTACTGATGTTGATGGGAAAAAAAATTTGGAAGGAGGGCCTTAAGAAATCCCACATCAGTGCAACACGAGCAAACCAAAATTAACTGAAAAACAAAATTTATTGAGAGGATCCTAGAGGATCTACTGACTTGTAGTTTTAACAAGCACAGGGCAGTCCATGCTTACCAGATTTCAATTTAAGAGAGTCTGAAATACTTGGGAAAGAAGACTCCAAGGGGGATCCTTTTCTGTAACTAGTCCATTGGGCCCAGAAAAAGGAATAAACCTATACCCAATAGTAATTCCTCCCATGGTTTACTGAAAACAAGGAGGAATAGAGTGAGATCATTGTATCAGCAGGAAATCAGGAAGAGATAGTGGAAGGAATGACTCCTCTCACCATCTCCAACTCTCTTTTCTTCACAATTTCTTCCACAAATTCCTCCTTAGATTGGGGTTTTTGATATATCTGAGTGTGTGCCCATTCACCAAGAAGGTAACATTCCCATCATCAATGGTTTTAACCCGAACAGATCCATTATCAAAAACTTTCTCAATTTCATAGGGGCCTAGCCAATGTGTGTTGAATTTCCCTTTAAAGTTCTTAAATTTTGAATCATACAACAATGCCCAGACTCCCTCCTTGAATTGCTTATTTTTAATGTATATGTCATGCCATTTAGCCCATTGTTATTGGATCAATTCAGTATGTTGAAAGGTATCCTGCCTAATCTCATCCAACTCATTGAGCTACAAGATCCTCTGTTGCTAAGCTTCCTCAAGATCTATACCAAAATCTGCTACCATCTTGAAAGTTTTGATCTGAAATTCAATGGGCAATAAAACTTGCTTTCCATACACCAATTCATATAGGGAGATGCTAGTGGTATTTCTCCATGTGATCTTCTAAGCCCATAATGCTTCAGGAAGTCAGTCAGACCAATCCTTCTTATGTAATTACATTGTCTTAGTAAGGATTGTCTCCAACACCTTATTTGTTGATTCCACCTGCCCATTGGCCTGTGGATGGTAAGCAGTGGACTTCCGATGAGTAATCTAATATTTCTGCACCATTCCCTGCATAAGCTTTGACACAAACTGAGTACCTTGATCAATAAATATCTCCCTAGGTACCCCAAATCTCACAAAAATATCAGAGAAAAGAAAATCTACCACTACTTTCTTCGTTGCTCTAGGTAGAGCTCTTGCCTCCACCCACTTTCTAACATAATCAGTACAAACTAGAATATACTTCTTACCTTTGGACATAGGATTGATGGGCCCTACAAAATCAAGAGCCCACCTCTCAAAAGGTTCTGTGAGAACCTGTGGATGCAAAGGCATCTCATCTGATTGTACAAGCTACCACATTCTCTAGTAGTTATCACAATTCCGGACATACTCTTTTGCTTCTTTCAAAAGAATTGGCCAATAGTAACCCGAGCGGAGGATCTTATAAGTTGTCTACTTGTCTGCAAAATGTCCTCCACAAGGTTCATCGTGATGGGCTCTCAAGGTGTCATAGCTCTCATCTTCCCAGAAACACCTGCAAATAATCAAATCATGTCCACTGAAAAACATATCTCTCCTAATCCAAGAGTAATCAACACTTTTCCTAATAATTCTCCTTTTTTGATTAGATGAAAAATAAGGGGGAAACTTTCCTGTAGCAAGGTAGTTGGCCATGTCTGCAAACCAAGGTGTTTTTACAGAAATAGAAAATAAATTTTTATCAGGAAAGTTATCATTAACAGGAACATCTCACCTGCATGGTTGAGCCTAGATAAGAAATCAGCTACCTGATTTTCTTTTCCTCATCTATCCAATATTGTGATGTCAAATTCCTGCAGCAACAAAAGCCACCTAGTAATCATGCCATTAGTGACTGGCTTGTTCATGAGATATCGAATGGAAAAATTATCGGTGTGTACAAAAAATTCATAGCCCATGATGTAATGTCTAAACTTATTAATAATGTAAATTACAACAAGGAATTATTTTTCAGCTACGTGTAATTCAGTTCTGTAAGAGTTAAAATTTTACTAACATAATAAATAGCATGGGTTACAGGATCCTCCTTTTGACCCAATACTGCTCCTATGGCTAAATCAGAGGCATCAGTGGAAATATGAAAGGGAAATTTCCAATATGGGCCTCTCAAGATAGGTGATAAAGAAAGCTTTTCCTTCAGTGTATCAAATGCAGCTTGACACTCATCATTCCAATGAAATTCAAATCCTTTAGTCAATAATTTTAATAATGGAGAAGCTACCTTTGTAAAATTTTCAACAAACCTTTTGTAGTAGCCTACATGTCCAAGGAAACTTCGAACTCCCTTTTGATTGGTTGGTGGGGCAACTTTTCAATAACTTCAATCTTTTATCGAATTGAGACTTCTATGATCCATATCAAATTTTTGAAGATTCTTTGGCGAAAATCGCATAGAGAAATATTTGTCGACGCGTTTCGAACCAACCAGTGTGGTTCATCGTCAGGACAAGTTGAAGATCTAATCTGAGCGATAAGTTAAATAGGGACAGTCGGCCATTCCAACAGCTAAAATTAACTGAGTAACGGTTAAACAGGACCTCTAACGGCTAGGTTTGACCAGGCCCAAGGGGAGGGACCTAAATTTTATTTAAT
>APFE030343655.1:0-20736 GCA_000404065.3 Pinus taeda | reverse complement strand
ATTAATATTACTATTATGAGAAAGTAATAAAATTATAAACTATTATCATATTATTAAGATATAATAGTTAATAATATTATCATTAATATTAACTTTTGGCTAATATTACTAGCTTATAATCTGAGTAATAATTTTTATTTTTTAAATGACTAATATTATTATTACTCAGGCTATTATTGTATAATTTATAATAGTTCATGTTATAACTTTATCATAAGGTTAATTTCTTTTTCTAGGAAAAGGGTTCAAAAGATTCAATTATTATTAATTATATAATTCAAACCGGATTAAGGGAGGATAAAGAATAACATGAAACAAAAGAAAAGTAGGAATGAGGACGCTAGGAAGACAGGGCTGGGATCCAGCAACTACTAATCTTCCAGCCATCATCCTTATTAAGATTTTTAGGCCTTTTTTCGATTTCAAGGGCCTCTCTAAACTTCTGATGGTGAAACTGTGCAACCTTTGCAATGACACGAGCCTCTTCAATATAGACATGATGTTTAGTCTTCTTGGCATGTTCTACAAGGGCCGAGGACTTGGCCCTTCCATGCTTTAAGTCTGTTGAATGCTCATTAATCCTTTGATTAATAGAGCGACCGGTTTCACCAATGTATGGTGTCCCACAGGAACAGGGAAGGACATAGACGCCCTTCATGTCTTTAGGGTCGATAGGATCTTTTACAATCTAAGGGAGCCACGGATGGTATTAAGAGGCCTAAAGGTTGCGGGGACATTGTGCTTCTTCAAAATCCTGGCAATCTTGTCAGTGGTTCCTTGGATGTAAGGAAGGTGAACCCCCATGACACGATCTTTAGGATCTTTATGGACGGAAGGCTCCGTATGGGCCCTGAGGAAGGCTTTCTAACCCAGGTGTCTATTGTAACCATTTTTAACAAATACATCTAGGAGATGATCCTTCTCCTTTTCCAAGCTCTTTTCATCATATATTCTCACAGCACGGGCAGCAAGCGTGCTAAGTACACCCAACTTCTAAGCGGGGAAATGATGGGAGATAGCATGCAGATATTGATGAGTATGAGTTTTCTTTCGAAAAACCTGGTGAGAAAAGGAACCATCCTCATTCTTAGAGATGAGAACATCCAGGAATGGAAGACATCCATTGACTTCTTTTTCCATAGTGAATTTAATGGCGGAGGACTGGTTATTGAGATGACAGAAGAAAATATCCAACTCAATATGACCATGAGACCAAACGACACCTGTGTCATCTACAAATCTCTTCCATAGCTTCGGTAAGAGACAAGAGGAGGCCAAATCTTTGGACTCAAAATACTCCATAAAAAGATTAGCAAAAACAAGGGACAAGGGGGAGCCCATGGCAACCCCACAGGTTTTCTCATAGAACTCTCCTTCAAAGCTCAAAAAGGTGGAAGTAAGGCACAGCTCAACAAACCGAGCTGTATCAGGGTCAGTAAGCTTGTTGATAACCTCCATGGCCTCATTGATGGGAATACAAGTGTATAGGGAGACCACATCGAAACTTACCAGAATGTCCTCGGATTCAACCTTAATTCTCTTAATATCATCAATAAATGAGGCAGAGTCTTTGACGAAAGATTTTGTGCGACCAACTAAGGGTCTCAACTTCAAGGTGAGGAATTTGGCAAGGAGGTAAATAGGACCACCTATGGTATTGACAATGGGTCTCAAGGGAACCCCTTCCTTGTGGACCTTTAGAAGGCCATAGATCCTAGGTGTAATGGGGTTGTCCTCAATGAGTTTCTGCGAAAGAGGATTAGTGGAATTACACGACTTGATCGCAAGAGTGACTGGTCTAGAAACCCTTTTAAGAGGATTTTTAGAAAGTTTTTTATATCTTCCACTATTGCAAAGATGATCTAGCATCTTATTTCGGTAATTCTCTTTGTCAAGGATGACGGCCGCCCCTCCTTTATCCGCTTTCAAGACAACGACATCACGATTTTGGTTTAAGGATTTTAGAGCCTCAAACTGAACTTTGCTGATATTACTCCGAGGAGGTTTTGCTCTCCTCAGGGCCACGGTACAATCTTGCCTAATCGTGTCTTTAGTCTTATCAGGAAGTTTCTTAATGCCAAATTCCATGTCGCAGATGATGTCTTCATAGGAATTTTTCTAGGAGATAAGGCAAAATTAATACCCTTTCCTAAGAGACTGAAAACAAATGGGGGAAAGGAAAAGCTGGACAGATTGATCACCTTATTGTCCGGAGGGAGATGACGAGAATATCCTGCAAGGTTATAATTATTTTTATTAAGAAATTCCTTACTAATAATAATAAAAATAGTAAGGAATTTCTTATTAACAATAATTATAACCTTGGAGGATATTCTCGTCATCTCCCTCCGAACAATAAGGTGATCAATTTGTCCAGGTTTTCCTTTCCCCCATTTGTTTTTAGTCTCTTAGGAAAAGGTCTTAATTTCACCTTAGCTCCTAGAAAAATTCCTGTTGAAGACATCATCTGTGACGTGGAATTTGGCATTAAGAACCTTCCTGATAAGACTAAAGACACGATTAGGCAAGATTGTGCTGTGGCCCTGAGGAGAGCAAAACCTCCCCGGAGTAATATCAACAAAGTTGAGTTTGAGGCTCTAAAAACCTTAAACCAGAATCGTGATGTTGTTGTCTTGAAAGCGGATAAAGGAGGGGCAGTCGTCATCCTTGACAGAGAGGATTACCGAAATAAGATGCTAGATCATCTTTGCAATATTGGAAGCTATAAAAAACTTTCTAAAAATCCTCTTAAAAGGGTTTCTAGACCAGTCGCTCTTGTGATCAAGTCATGTAATTCCACTAATCCTCTTTCCCAGAAACTCATTGAGGGCAACCCCATTACACCTAGGATCTATGGCCTTCCAAAGGTCCACAAGGAAGGGGTTCCCTTGAGACCCATTGTCAATACCATAGGTGGTCCTACTTACCTCCTTGCTAAATTCCTTGCCTTGAAGCTGAGACCCTTAGTTGGTCGCACAGAGTCTTTCGTCAAAGACTCTACCTCATTTATTGATGATCTTAAGAGAATTAAACTTGAATCTGAGGACATTCTGGTAAGTTTCGACGTGATCTCCCTATACACTTGTATTCCCATCAATGAGGCCATGGAGGTTATCAACAAGCTTACTAACCCTGATACCACTCGGTTGGTTAAGTTGTGCCTTAGTTCCACCTTTTTCAGTTTCGAAGGAGAGTTATATGAGCAAACCTGCGGGGTTGCCATGGGCTCCCCCTTGTCCCCTGTTGTCGCTAATCTTTTTATGGAGGATTTTGAGTCCAAAGCTTTGGCCTCCTCTCATCTCTTACCGGAGCTATGGAAGAGATTTGTAGATGACACAAGTGTCGTTTGGTCTCATGGTCATATTGAGTTGGATCTTTTCTTCCGTCATCTCAATAACCAGTCCTCCACCATTAAATTCACTATGGAAAAGGAAGTCAATGGCTGTATTCCGTTCCTGGATGTTCTCATCTCTAAGAATGAGGATGGTTCCTTTTCTCACCAGGTTTTTCGAAAGAAAACTCATACTGATCAATATATGCATGCTAGTTCCCATCATTTCCCCACGTAGAAGTTGGGTGTACTTAGCACGCTTGCTACCCGTGCTGTGAGAATATCTGATGAAAAGAGCTTGGAAAAGGAGAAGGCTCATCTCCTAGATGTCTTTGTTAAAAATGGTTACAGTAGACACCTGGGTCAGAAAGCCTTCCTCAAGGCCCATAAGGAGCTTTCCATCCATAAAGATCCTAAAGATCGTGTCATGGGGGTTCACTTTCCTTACATCCAAGGAACCACTCACAAGATTGCCAGGATTCTAAAGAAGCACAATGTCCCCGCAACCTTTAGGCCTCTTAATACCATTTATGGCTCCCTTAGATCTGTAAAATATCCTATCGACCCTAAAGACATGAAGGGCATCTATGTCATTCCCTGTTCCTGTGGGACATCATACATTGGTGAGACCGGTCGCTCTATTAATCAAAGGATTAATGAGCATTCAGCAGACATAAATCATGGAAGGGCTAAGTCCTCAACCCTTGCAGAAGATGCCGAGAAGACTAAACATCATTTATGTATTGAAGAGGCTCGTGTCATTGCAAAGGTTGCACAGTTTCACCATCAGAACTTTAGAGCGGCCCTTGAAATCCAAAAAATGCCTAAAAATCTTAATAGGGATGATGACTGGAAGATTAGTAGTCGCTGGATCCCAGCCCTGTCTTCCTAGCCTCCTCATTCCTGCTTTTCTTTTGTTTCGTGTTATTCTTCATCCTCCCTTAATCCAGTTTGAATTATATAATTAATAATAATTGAATCTTTTGAACCCTTTTCCTAGAAAAAGAAATTAACCTTATGATAAATTTATAACATGAACTATTATAAATAATACAATAATAGCCCCAGTAATAATAATATTAGTCCTTTAAAAAATAAAAATTATTACTCAAATTATAAGCTAGTAATATTAGCCAAAAGTTAATATTAATGATAATATTATTAAACTATTATACTTAATAATATGATAGTAGTTTATATTACTTTATCATATAGTAATATTAATATTAATAAATATATAAATAAAATAAAAATAATTAATCTCTTAACTTTAATTAAGTTCTAGATTTAAATCTTATTTTTAATAATAAAATAATGGGTATATATAATAATATTTACTATTATATTTATTCTAATAATTTAAATAAATACAACTTATTAATGATATTATTTATTAATATAATGGTAAATTTTAATATTATTATAATATATTATTAATATAATTAAAATATATATATATATATTCATTATGAAATATGGTAAATAATATATATTTATTAATATAATATATATTAATAAGATTTAATAATATTAATATTAATAAATATATTAAATAAAATAATAATTAATTTAATTAAGTTTTAGATTTAAATCTTACCTTTAATAATAATAATGGGTATATAATAATAATATTTAACATTATATTTATTCTAATAATTTAAATAAATATATTTATTAATAATATTAATATTAGTAATAATATATTAATATTAATAAATAATATTATATAATTTAAATCTATTATATATATAATAATAAATAGATAAATAAAGTAATTAAATAAAATTTAGGTCCCTCCCCTTGGGCCTAGTCAAACCTAGCCAGAGGTCCTGTTTAACCGTTACTCAGTTAATTTTAGCTGTTGGAATGGCCGGCTATCCTTATTTAACTTGTCGCTCAGATTGGATCTTCAACTTGTCCTTACGATGAACCACACTGGTTGGTTCGAAACGCGTCGACAAATATTTCTCTATGTGATTTTCGCCGAAGAATCTTCAAAAAGTTTCAATCTTTATCGGCTCAACTTTAATTCATACAGCAGAAACCTGATGACCCAAAACAATACCTTCAGTCATAATCATAAAACATTTTTCATTACTTAATGAAAGATTATTTTCTTTACATCTCTGCAAAACATTCTCTGGATTATGTAAAGCCTCTTCAAACGTATCACCCATAACTGTAAAATCATCCATATCGACCTCTACGCAATCATGCAAAAGGTTAAAGAAAATACCAAGGACCGATATCTGGAATGTGGCTGGTGCGTTGCATAGACCAAATGGCAATACACTATATTCATAGGTACCCAAGGGATATGTGAATGTTGTCTTCTCTTGGTCCTCTGGAGCTATGCTAATCTGATTGTATCCATTGAACCCATCTAGGAAGGAAAAATACTTTTTCCCTGCTAAAGTGTCCAGCACTTGATCTATAAAAGGCAAGGGAAAGTGATCTTTTGAGGTAGCCTTGTTTAGTTCCCTATAATCTACACACACTCGCCATTTACCATTCCTTTTAGGGAAAATAACAAGTGGAGATACACACTACCTATCTGAGATAGGATAGATGAACCATACATTTAACAATTTTTGTAATTCATCTTTCACAATTTCCCTTAAAGCAGGGTTCATCCTCCTTTGTGATTGTCTCATGGGCCTAGCATTTTCTTCTATATAAATATTATGAATGCATGTGTCCGGGTGAATGCCTCTCATATCTGTATATTCCCAAGAAAATGTCTCTGAAAAAAGTTTCAATGCTTGAATTAACAGTTTTTCTTGTTCAGGGGTTAAGGCAAAATTAATATTTAAAGATTTTTTAGGAAACATTTCAACCACCTTACTCCCCCATTCAGTGATGGAATATGCAATAAATGCAAATAAGAGGGTTGCATGTAGTTCGGTTGATGTACTATGTTCATGAAAATCCTACAAATTAGTAATGATATCCAAATTATGACTAGACTACCCTTCTACTTGCTGCGAAAAATCAAGATTAGAAATACAACAATTTATCAAATTTTCTTCTGAATTTTCTTTAAGGCTCATAGCTTGGTCTATTGTCAAAACGGGTTGGGTATATTATGAATCATGCTCCTCTTCTTCAACCCAATGTGTATTTTCTGATCTTAATAAGGGTTGAGCAGGGCGATACAAATTAATGTGCTTTGTTTCATCTCCATGAGTGATGGTCATGTTTCCAGACCTACACCCTATGTAGGCATCTGCCATGGCTAACCACGGCCTCCCCAAGATCAAAGGATTCCCTCCCAAGTTGGTTTTGGGTTAAAGAACATAAAATTTTGTTGGGTACTCCCAAGAATCTAATGAGATGACAATGTCCTCTAACACCCCCTCTGACTTTACCTTAGAACTGTCTATTAGTTTTAACATGGTGGGAGTAGGTAATAAGTCAAAGGGTCCTATATGAGATAAAGTCTCCATAGTCATCACATTAATGGTTGCACCTAAATCAATTAAAGTGTTCTTTATGGGATGTCCATTAATAAAGGTGGTAACCATAGGGATTCTATGGTCTGCATATTTTTCAGTAACAAATCCGGTAGACATTAAACTTGAAATCTCTCCACCTACATGAATTGTAGAGAGTGCTCTCTTTTGTCTTCATGGATTCTTGGTACATAGCTCCCTCATTGTTTTGGCGTAAATTTGGATATCCTTAATTTCTTGCAGTAATGGGATCTTAATGCACACATTTCTTAGTTCAGACATAAAGTCAAACTTGGGTTGTTTTAATTTCATTTCCAACCTCTCTGGAGAAGCAGGATAGACCGTATGGGATGAGGAAGGTTCTTGTGGCCTTGAAGTAGGTTGTTCTGCTGGTTTAGGCGTGGTCTCAACTTCAGGGATTTCTAGAGTATCTTCCTCTACAATCTCTTCAATCCTTCTGGGCTAAGTCACCACCTTTCCAAATCTAAGCTAAATTTCCTACAGCAACACAAGAAATTCCTGTAACACAGGGGAAAAAATTTCCTATAGCGGCTATGGTACAATACAATAGGTAGGAAAAGTGGGATAAGTAACCAATTCAATGCTGTGAGTAGATTGGATGGTTTTATTGTTTTGGTTAGACATTGGCTGAGCAGGAAGTTGCGTAGGATGAGGTTTATTTGGTGGGGCAGGGAACTGAAGTTTATATTGTTGAGGTTGAATCATTTGTTGTGGTGTGGATTGTCGTGGATAAAAGTTCTGAGAGGGAAAAATTTGTGCAGTTGGGTAAGAAAATTTCCCTTGCAAGGTTATTGTGGAGGCCAAGGTTGTCAAGGCATTGGAATATTCCACATCTATTTCTAAGAATAAGGAACTTGAATATGTGATTGAGACATACCTGTAGGACGTGGTTTCCATGGTCTTTGAGATGAAATTGCATAAAGTGCATTGATAACTCCCTTATCTGCTAGATATGATTCTTTAATATCAGTAAGTGAAGGAAATTCATTAGTGGAATTCTCATCTTCACAGATTTGGCATACCTCTATATTATTTGCAGGACATTCCCTCAAGGCATGCTTCTTCCTGCATTTTGAGCAGAACACTGCCAGGGCTTTCTCTAATTCCTCCCGTTTCTCCTGTTTCTTCTTAGCATGCAAAAGATCTAATTATGAAGCTAAAGTGCTAAGAATGTCAGTTTTAAAATTTTCAAATAGATTACCCATTTCAGCTCTGGTTACTCCAGCTCCAGGAACTAACTTGACAAGCCTGGAAGAAGTATCTCTTATCCCTCCTCTAACTTTAGAATTTCCTCTTGACTATCGCTGACATAGGTCACACACCTAATCATAACCTAACTTTTATATGCCACCTCCTCCCATTAGGTTCAAAATCTCCAGAGATTTCAGACTAATTGTCCTAAGCAAAATTGTTCTCTTGGTATCCTTCCTTAGTTGATTCATCTTGGATCTCTACAAATTGTACTAAAATCTTTCCACCAAATCCTCGAGACTCTCCCCTTCCCTCTAAGTCATGAAAAATATTTCTTCCCTGAGGTCCCTAGTTTTGCAATAATCTTGATATTTCTTCAAGAATACCTTTTACATTTCATCCTAGGTTGTAATGGAGTTTGAAGCCAACCCCATAAACCACCTGAGAGTTGCATCCTTTAATGTTGCAGGAAACAACTTCAGCTTCTTAGCATTGGAAGAATAGTCATATCACCTGCATAGCACGTCAAATTAAAACAAAAAGGCATCAATATATTCACTGGAGACTCCATGAAAGTTAGGCAAGGCTGAGGGAGGAATATTCTTCATCTAATTTGCTCCACCGTCCTCCCTAATAGGAAATTCAAATGTGGCTAGTTCCTCTTTCTTCTCATCATATCCTCCATTTGTATTACCAATTCCTTCTTCATGAGCCATTTTGGAGCAAAAAGAAGTAGGAGCTTTGCAAAATACAGATTTTGTAGAATCAATGGTTTGAAATTCTAGTTCTTAAATAGGATTAATGAGGAATTCTTTTTTAGGCTGACCACTGAGCAGAGATGTTGTCTTCCTTGTAAGGGCAGATTCGAAATGGGCAACAACAGAAGATTTTCCTGCAAAAGTTTCTACTATGGAAGTAGGAATATGCTTTGGACTCTTTTTAGGACCACAAACCTCATGTCCGGACACTTCTTCCCTTGTTGTCTTGTATCTTGTAGACTTCTTTTTCCTTGCCAGTTTATTAGTAAGTGAAGTGGTAATCACACCACCACAAAAGACATTTGTAAATATTGGACCCTACCATCTACTATGTAAACAAATTCAAATAAAACTACTAACCAAAAAATTAGGACATGGCTTTGGCGAATTTCTGACCTCTGCAAGTGCGTAGGCTTTGCCCTTCGTCTTACCACTTCGATTCCCCCAGTCCTGAAAATTTCAAACAGTACTCATAATACTAAAACACTTTCAATATTATCCCTTAGCACCTCCTTCACAATGGTGCCAAAATGTTGAGTCAACTTATAGACTTATAATTTGTCAACATAAATCATCAACCCAGGGTAGGTAAGCTTGTGAGATGTAGCACAAAATATATGCAGGGTTAATACCTTGAGTGCTTACTAATCAAACCATTTACGCATACACAAAACTAATGCCTCTTTTCTGCATCAACATTTGGTAGCAAAAGGCTATGGAGTGGATTGAAACATCCCTCTACAACTCTTAGTATTGTTGATCTTGATTATAAAAGATAAGAAATAAAACTTACATCAATGAAAGAAATCATTTAACAATGTAAATCAAATATTGATTAAATGAAATCAACACATTAACATGAAAACTTAATCATTCAATCAATAGAACATTTACTGCTAATATATCAGAAAGAGTACATTAGCTATGTAAACAAGTTATTATTGCATAACAAAATTAAAATACACACACGCTACAACTAAGGGAGTTGTGAGCAAAGGGGGCCCTCACTCACTCACAACCCCTTCAAAATAGAATAGCTTGCTCAATAAAATAGATAGAACATAAAATATTATATTAGTTTGGAAATATTACAGCCCAGTACAATCTGATATATGCTATCAGCCAACCCACCCAACAACCCCTTACAATATAAAAATTAGTCGAGTTTATACAAGTTCAAAAGCCCATATTTGGCTCGAATAAGGAAAAATACTAATCTGAGCTATTAGCTAACAATACTAGTACAAACTGTCAAAATCACCTCCACTGAGTCTAATCCATGACTGAATGAATGGATTAGACAAAATTCGTTACATAGTTGGAGTGTTCCTTCATGCGGCCAACGAGAAGAGGTCTGCAAATTTGGGCAGGTTCGATGGCGGATTTGAAACAACCAATAGGACAGCATCCATGTATGACAAATTTCCCACAAAATCCATATTCTCATTTGATTTGGAAGTGAGTGGAACATATCTAACTGTCGATTTTGCTACAGGAAATCTGGGAAGTTGCAAGAAATCCACAAATGTAGGAATTTTGAAGCGTCTGCAAGAAATATGACCGCACGAGCTGTCTATAGGAAATTGCAGGACTGTTTCGAACCAAAACAAATCTACATAAGGTCTCTAGATTAGTTGGCATGATAATTCAATAACGAAATAACTAGCATAAGGAATGCTTAACATTAATGTTAAAGACACATTTTTATGTTAATTTGCATGCCTCAAACATATAGCACCCTTTTGTCCAAAACCTAGATGTTATTACCAAAATAAGAAAATTTAGGGGTCAGGGAAAGTTCAAAATGGGAGAGGTAAAGTCTAGAAAAGGTGTCAAAATTAGGCAAAGCTGGGCCTCAACAATGTGCTTACATATTTCACAAATTTCTTCAAATGAAAATCAGTATTCATCACCTCTACTCATGAGATCAAGGAGATCAATCCACTCATCCCTAATTGTTCTAAGTAAGAGGGTTTTTAGTGAGCCAAGTCCTAAATAATGTAATTCTTCCCTCTTAACATTATACATAAATCTCTCTATTAGATCCTCAAGGCTCTCATCTTCTTTTTGAGTCATTCCAAAGATTTCCTCTTTAATATCATGATCTTTATAATTTTCAAGAAATATATGTTTCATATCATTCCATGATCTTATTGAATTAGTCCCTAAACTCACGAACCATTTAAGAGCTCTATCCTTCAATGTTGAAGAAAACAATCTCAATTTTTGAGTATTTAATAAGTAACCATTAGATCTACAAAGTATTTGAAAAACCAAAGAGAAAGGTTTCCAAATCCTCTGCCCTCATACCATGGAAGTTGGGAAGGAAATATGGAGGGATATTCTTCATATGAGCACTAATATCAGTATCTTGAATGGGAAATCCAAGAGGATATTTCTCATTTTCATCATCTCCATCCATTTTTTCTACCCTCTATGCCACATCTTCTTCTTCTACCTGCAAAAGTGGATGGTGATGTGGTTCTTACTACACCACATGATCGAATGGGAGGGTTTAGTGATGGAGAAGTATTTTTTGTGTATTAACATTTTTTTTGAATAAGAATGCTAATGCAATGCAATGTGCCTAATTTTTTTTTGTTTTTGCATAAAGTAAAAGAAATCAATCAACTAGGGAAGAAAACAATGCATGCTTTGACACCTCCCCAAAAACAGAACCAAAAAGTGATGCACCCTAGTATTGAAACAAGAATATTGCAATTTCTGAGGCTATTGACTTAAATTATCAACCCGGGTTTCATACAAACTTAAGAGGGGTCGACATTGTATGTTCAGCAGACACCTTCCTCTTCCTAGTCTGACTCTCTTTGATGCAAGTTAAAGAAGGCAATGAAACAACTTCAAATGAGCAAAGATCTAGGTAAGTTGTCAATCCTAATTGAAAAAGGTAAATGACTATCAGCAAACCTATTCTACTTTTGCTCGAAAATAAATGGCAAAAAGGAAATTTATTCTATTTGAAAAAATGTAAAGCATAATGAAAAATAACTAAATTTAATCTATCTTGCTAGAAAGGAAATGATATTAAAGGAATCATATTCTATTTTGTAGGAAAGGAAAGTCACAAATTACTCTTGAAAGAAGGAAATCGCACTTTGCATAAAGTAAATTTCAAAAAGGAAATCTAGACTAATTGCAGAAATCAAGATTCAAAAATCAAGCAATGTAAGAGATAAATGGCAACCTAACCAAGCATCATCTCAACCAAAGTGGTCTCAGAGCATTCATAGGGTATAAATCTACTTCTACCATGAGTTTGGAGTGAATTTTGGCAAGGAAGATCTTCAAAACAAATTGCTACAGGATTGCTTCTCGAGATAAGTTTCCAAATGCCCAAGAAATAAAATTCAAATGAGATAGGACAAAAAAATTTATTAGGTAGGATTTCCTAGGACTCCATTCCAAGTGGAATCACTCAAAAATACCCCTGTTAACATGTGCTAAAAAATAGCAGAAAATTACTACTCTAAAAACCGAAAATTCAAGAATTAGTGAGCTAGTTAACATATCAAATGCCTAACCTTATCGAATGAAAATGATATGGGGTAAATTTATTTATTAACTTGAATGATTTTATCACTCAATCCAAGTGGAATCAACATGAAAGGAGCTCATTAACACATTCTAAAAATTACTGCTATGTTGTTTCAAGAGACTTCCACACATTCTACATTTGTGAACTAGGAAACCAATCCAAGTAGCTCAATGATGAATCTGAATTTTCAAAGTTGTTATAAGCTAGTGACTCTATAAATAACCTGCAAAACAACTTAATTCAATCATTTAACCAATATAACCTACAACAAAGGAATTAGGAATACTAAATGAAGAAATAGGAAAAACAAGAATAAGATATGCATGTGAATAAGAAGTGAAAAGAAGAAAATAAATTGTACAACAAGGCTCTGAGGCTCCTAGGATGGCCAAGCCCAAGGATACTCAGATTCCTATGAAAGAGACCAATATTTAGAAGCTAAAAATGGTACCAAACTTCATACTTTGAATAAATCCAAACACATCTTTGTTAAAAATGAAAGTGGAGCTACTAAATAACAAGTTTTCTTCACAATAAGACTAAGAAATACATGCCCCTCTAGGAAAATTAGAATTGGTACTTATACAAAATGATGTGGAAGCATTTTCCTTGAAAGAAGGCTGCTTTCCCCCCCAAAATCCCTCAAAAAGTGGATTTGGTTCCCAACGCTAGGAATTTGCATTAAATGATAGGGAGCACATTCCTAGATTATCTCAATCATTGGAGCTCTAGAATATGTTCAATAATTTTATCATATCCTATTCATTTATTATCCAATCTTGATCCATCCTGTAGTAGGGAGAAAGTCCCTAGATTATATTAGCCTCCAAATCTTCACAATTTGACCAATATTCTCACAATATTCTACAAAAATAAAAATAAAAAATAGTTACATAATATAAAATTATCTCTAAGCCTTCCTAATGATCATGTCAAAGCTAAAATGATTTCTTCTAATGAAAAAATAGAGGTTTAATGTGATGAAGGATGGTCAAATGGGCTTTAACTTATGTCTAATTTGGAGGCCCATCACCATGCATGCCAAAAATAGCAAGTAAATCATGCATGCAACTCGATAACTGCAAAGGAATATAGCTATAGTTGTTGATCCCATTGTCCCTTTTCATTTTCCTCCTTCCTTAACCTTCTTTAGCAATCCAAGTAAATGCTAGAGTGCTCCAAGCATGCTCCAACAATTCTCCAAGATTTTTCTAAGTGAGTTGGAGTATGAGAGAGAGAGAGAATAGATAAAGAGCTCCAGCATTCAACTGTCAAAATCCATGAAGTGATCTTTAGAACCATTCTTATAATTAAGGCCTCTAATTTCTTCATTTTCCTTCATTTTTCCTTCAATTTCCTTCTCATGCAAATCTGTAACCTTTCACATTTCTTTTCTCCTATTTTCCTTTATTTCATAAACAAAATGCCAATTAATGCCTCTTTGCCTTTGCATATTTCCACAGACATAATAAACTGAAAATGAAACCCACTAGGATGTTTTACCCACCATTCATCTTAGAATATTGTACCATGACCTTCGTCTTATATTTTTTTACATGGAAACCAAACTAGGTCCGTTACACCCAGCAAGGCGCCTTTTGCAAATGTAACCAAACTTTGTCACCCACTGGGAACTTGTGTGTCACCTGATGTTGATCATGACATTGTTTATACTTAGCATGTGCCTTGTCCAATATGTCATCAACCTATTGGCGAATGTGTTCAATGCATTAAATGAAGTTGGTAGCTCTATCAGCTTCGAAATAGACATGAGCCGAATCTACCTGAGTAGATGCAAGTGGTATGGAAATATCAATGGGGCATAATGACTATCCATATTTATTCACTTGTTTGTCATTTAATTATTATCTTGGTTTCTAGATGCTTTATTTGGCTTGTTGATGCTTCATCGCACATGCACTATGTTTGTCTTCTAAGTTAACTTACAATAAATGAGGTTTCATATGTGGTGTGAGGTTAGGTGCTTTTACTGTTCATTGTTTATGGAATTTTCATATTAAAACAAGTGACTTGTTCAAGATTTCATTATTCACTCATTTTTCACTTAATTAACAACTCATTTGATTATTGTTGATGCTTTATCATTTAATTAACAACTCAGTTGATGCTTGTTGATTTCAATATTCACTCATTTGTTACTTAATTTTTCTCTTGGCTTGTTGATGCTTCACCGCACATGCACTATGTTTGTCTTCTAAGTTAACTTACAATAAATGATTTTTGATATGAGGTGTGAGGTTAGGTACTTCTAATGTTCATTTTTTTATGGAATTTTCATATTAAAATAAGGGACTTGTTCAATATTTCATTATTCACTCATTTGTCATTTAATTAGAGACTCGGTTGATGATTTATCATTTAATTAACAACACAGTTGATGCTTGTTGATTTCGTTATTCACTCATTTGTCATTTAATTATTCTCTTGGCATGTTGATGTTTTATTTGGCTTGTTGATGCTTCACTGCACATGCACTCAGTTTGTCTTCTAAGTTAACTTACTTTAAACGAGGTTTCATATGAGGTGTAAGGTTAGGTACTTTTAATGTTCACTGTTTTATGGAATTTTCATATTAAAAAAAGTGACGTGTTCAATATTTCATTATTCACTCATTTGTCATCTAATTAGAGACTCAGTTGATGCTTGTTGATGCTTTATCATTTAATTAACAACGCATTTGATGCTTGTCGATTTCGTTACTCACTCGTTTTTCATTTAATTATTCTCTTGGCTTGTTGATGGTTCACCGCACATGCAGTTTGTTTGTATTCTAAGTTAACTTACAGTAAACAAGGTTTCATATGAGTTGTAATGTTAGGTATTTTTACTGTTCATTGTTTTATGGAATTTTCATATTAAAATAAGTGACTTGTTCAAGATTTCAGTATTCACTAGTTTGTCATTTAATTAGAGACTCAGTTGATGCATTTTGATGCTTTATCATTTAATTAAAAACACAGTTGATGCTTGTTGATTTTTTTATTCACTCATTTCTTCATTTAATTATTCTCTTGGCAAGCTGATGTTTTATTTGGCTTGTTGATGCTTCACCACACGTGCATTTTGTTTGTCTTCTAAGTTAACTTACAGTAAAAGAGGTTTCATATGAGGTGTGAGGTTAGGTAATTTTACTATTCACTATTTTATAGAATTTTCATATTAAAAGAAGTGACGTGTTCAATATTTAATTATTCACTCGTTTGTCATAACATTTACAGCTCAGTTATAAATGTGTTGTAAATAATTTGGTGTGAAGAGGCATAACATAAAATCCCATTTGCATTCTCATATAAGAATTCTCCATTATAATAAACTATAGATATTCCTTCTAAAATGGATTTTCTTTACAATTCCGCAAACAATATGAAATAAAACAACCTAGGTTGTAAGCCAAAATATTTATGTGACAAGAAAAAGAGACAATCCATCCAAAATCCACATCATAATGTGGTTACAACCAAAAACATATGATACCCCTATTCTTTATGGCCTTGAGAATCTACAGTGCCAAAACTCCCTTATTTACCTTCTTAAGCCAAGTACGTTGGCCTACCTAAAAGGGTTGATTAGGAAATGGTTGATTGCTTCCATATGATTGAGTCAAATTTTCACCTTCCAACCATGGAGGAATTGAGTACCCATACCTCACATTTGTGCTACTAACCCCTGCATTAAGTGGAGGTGTGTGATGAGCATACATAGAATTGACACCTCCACTGGTAGGTATAAGGAAAGTGGGTAAACCCCCAATTTCATAGTGAGGCACTTGAAATTTTATGAGGTCTTGGAATAATGGTGTATTATCTGCAATATTTTCCAATGTGTTTGACATAATCTTGGTTTCATCAGCTGTGCTTGCATCATTTTCAACCATATTTGTCATCCCTTGTTCCTTTTCAAGCCTTTGTTTAGACTTTCTTGATTCCTTTTCCTATATTGCCATTTTTTTTTGTTGCTCCTTCTCTTACCTTTCTTTCTCTCTTTCAATCCTTTCATCTTCTCAACGTTGTGCTACAACAACCTTTGTTTCCTTCTGTTGAGCAGTAAAAAGGGTCTTTTTAACCTCTATTTACCCTACATGAGTTGGAAATCTAGGTACGATTTGTTATCTCAAGAGTGTACTCAGTCTAAGGCGGTCACTTGTCAAGAGTAATGCTAGTATTATAGTGCTTTTACAAAGGTAAATAAATGTTGGAAACAAACTCTAAATGTAATGGCAAGAGACTAAAATGCTTTGTAACTAAATCATTCATTTAAGAAACTGCAATACTCATCAGTCAAGGATGCAGTAATGATAACTCTTTCCTTTGTAAACAGATGCAAATGAAAAGAAATCAAAGAGAAGATCTCCAATCTGGGAACTAGACAGCAATAGTCAAGGTTCGCTACAGTTGCAGATCGTTCTGTTCACACCAAATCAATTACTTGAAACGATAATTCAATTAATAGAAAAGGGAAAAACAACTAATCTATTGAAAAGATCGAACAGCAAAGCTTTAACTTACTGGAACGAATTAAGCAGCAATCGTAATCTAAAGGAATTGAGCAGCAATATTTAACAAGTAAATGAATTGAACAGCAAGCTTAAGGAAGTCTACAAAATATTGAAAAGCAAACTAAATCAAATGTAAACACACAACAAATCTAGAATGACGGAATCACTAATCTGAGTTTAGCATAATAAATGTTAACCACAGTTATAAGGGAACAACAATTGTAGTTGCAATGGAACGGTAATCTGAATGAACAGCAATCACAATTAGAGGTAAACTGTAGCTAAATGAACAACAATACCAATATGTAAATGAACTGCAGTGTTACTCTGTAAATGGACAGTAAATAAACAACAATGTTACACAATAATGTCAATCTGTAAAGGAATAACAACGTGATATGAGTTCAGAATGAACAACATAACATTTTAGTTGCAAATGATAACCTTACTATTCAAATACGAATTAAATATGACAAAGCCAGTAAATGAAATGACAAGGAACATCAGATTACTAAATGAAGAAAGTAAAAGAAATCAAACCACAAACGACTTGTAATCGGAAAATAATGGTACAGAAAGCAAGTGATCCACTAGGGCCAGGCCCTTAGCCACCAGAGACGCACTATTGCGGTTACTCCAGAATCAAAGACAGAATAGCAACGAATTTTATATATTAATCATAAAAATAAAGTTATAGTAATCGCTCTTTAAAGAGAGTCGATGATCAAAGTTCAGTTTGCAACAACAAATTCTATAAAACAACAATAGTCCGCCCTTTGGGCTAGCAGCGCTATCCAATTTTATAGTGGCCAGGGAGAAATACCAAAGATACAAATATTCTTAAGGTAGCGATACCTCAGGATCAAAGGATCCTGAGGGATTCGCCATATCGTTAACCTTCAGTTATCTCTTCATCCTCTTACGCTGATATGGCGTTTCTTCTTCCTTTTTCTAGCCCATGCACTCTGATCTGGATTGCCTCATCTGGATGTGGTTCCCTGTTCAAGGGACAATAGTTGGTTTTGCCTTGTATTTTCCTCTGAAATGGCGATCTTCCATTTTCTTCATTTTCTACATAGAAAGAGGTAATAATTAGTCATGTTACGCTAATCACAAATCTCTTTAACTTTATCATAATCCTTCATCATATGCCCATCTTAGAATATAGAAAAGTTATGAATTAAAGAAAAAGATAAAGAAATGAGTGGCAATTACATACCTTTTCTAATGCTCAACACACCCCCTTGCTTATCCTTTTTCATGCCCTCATGAAAACATTGTAATTGACATGCAAGGCAGTTAGGAAATAAGTTGGAGAAGGATTTTCAGTCAGTGGTCTAAAACCATGATTTCTAGCTAAGACTTCAAAAATATGCCCTGTCTAACCTTGAGGCAACTCATATAAGGAATTATACCCTAGTGCACGATACCATATGATTGGACTTCGGAACCTACAACCTAACCAATACGAGCCTTCTCTCAAGATGAGGTCACCATAGATGACCAAGCGGTCAGCAGCTAGCTTAAAATTCTCATAATTGAATGGCTCTCTATTTTGGATATTCCGATTAGAAGTCTGGTATCAGAATTTGGCTGCTGCTATCGCAAGGTCTTTGATGGTTAGGAAGTATTCTACCCCTTGTCGGATGAGTGCTGTGTGAATAGGTCCCAATGTCTAGATCACACCCTGAGTTCTCATTAAGCTCCTATGTTTATTCCACAATTGCAATGGGTTTCTAGGTTCACCCCTTACCCACAAATCTAACCCATTTTCCTATCTCTAGAAGATATTGTAGGATTTAAGCCACTTTATTTGATTGACAGCAAAAGAAATAAATGCATGAAGTTGGACATCACCCATAAAAGGGCCAGGGTTCTATTCTGTTTCTCCATCTAACACAAGATTGTGCAAATAAAATTCACATAACAATCGCTAAACTTTCACCCCATAATGCTTACAACAGTTTATGAAATCATCAATGGTTTTTATCTCTATAGGCACTCCTGCCTTGACAACCTTTATTTTCAATTGTAAATATCTTTCCATCAAAAACAAAGAATAGTTTCTAGCGGGTGCCCTACACGCTATAACATCAGTATACAGAGAACATAAGGTATCCATTTTATTTATAACTATGTCTAGTCTATGGGTTACCTTTTTCACTCTTTCCTCTGCCCTTCGCCATCCATCGAAGGCCTGGCTTTCCGATGCATTGATGTTCTTTAGTTGTTGTTGTAACTTCTGATATTTTTCTTGAGGAACAGTTTCCTTTGTGAGTTTCTCTATGGCTTGTTGGGCTTGTGCCAAATCATTTTGCAGAGTTACCCTCCTCAGGTCATTATCTCTCATGAAAATTTTGGGCTGGAGATCTACTTGGATCTCCTTACTGTGACATCTAGTTTTTATGGTTTGAGTTTCCTTCTCACAAACTGTTATGTGTGGAGCATGATTGTTCAAAGGCCTTTGTTTCAGCCGGATGTATACCCCAGGAATTTTGTACACCCCTCCACGCGGGGGGGCTGATCCCCCCCTGGCTGGGGGGTCCGGGGGCCAGTGGTCCCCCGGCGGGGTCTCGGGGGCAGCGCCCCCGAAGCTAAAAACAGATGTAAATTTTCCTTGTAAAAGTATAGTAATTTCTAGTCAATCTGGCCGTTCATTAGGCAGATGATCTGACAGTAGAACTTATGTTTAGTTTGGGGTTCCTTGCCCTAGAAGGCAACCCCTCTCTTTGTATGAGGGTATTGTATTTGAGGCTGTGATAGATGTGTATTCTAGATGTGTGAGCGGAAAACAGAGAGGTGAGACTGTGAGAGAAAACAGAGGATATTACAATGGATTTGTTGTAGGTTGTGTCTCTTCATTTTGCTGGATAATAGAAAGGAAGGACTGGCTGTTCGGGGTGGACGTAGCCCAAACTGGGTGAACCACGTATATATGTGTCTTCTTGTTTTATGCGTTTTCTCTGTTTATATTTCTACAATATTTTATGTGTTCCATTGCTCCGTAATATATAATTTTCTAACAACTGGTATCGGAGCCGAAGGTCTATTTGGTTGATAAACTTGCAAGAAAGAAGGGTTCCTTGTTCGAGTGGGAGCAATGGCGGAAGATGGTAAGTTTAGGGTCGAGAAATATAATGGCCAAAACTTCTCATTGTGGAAGATGCAGATGGAAGATTATCTGTATCAGAAAGATCTATACCTACCGTTGGGCGGAAAAGCAAAGAAGCTGACGGATATGGAAGATGAAGAATGGAACCTTCTCGATAGAAAGGCACTCGGAACAATACGGTTGTTCCTTGCAACGTCGTTCGCCTTCAAAAATTCGAAGGAAACAACGACAGAGGGTTTGATTAAGGTGTTGGAGAAACTGTATGAAAAACCCTTGGCCTCAAACAAGGTATTTCTTATGAAACGGTTATTTAATCTGAAGATGTCGGAAGGTGGATCTATTGCAGATCATTTAAATGATTTTAATACTGTTACAATTCAGTTATGTTCCGTAGGGGTAAACTTTGATGATGAAGTTAGAGCTCTATTATTCTTGTGCTCATTGCCAGAAAGTTGAAATGGTTTAGTAATGGCCATTAGTAACTCTGTGTCTGGATCTAGTACTTTAAAGTTTGATGATGTCGTCGGTGCTATCCTTAGTGAGGAAATGTGATGGAAAAGCTCCGGTGAGACATCAGGAAATACTTTGAGTGCAGAGTCTAGGGGAAGAAAAATGGAAAGAGGAAAGAGCTCAGGATATCGCAGTAAATCAAGGAAAGGTAGATCCGAGTCGAGATAGGGGATAGTGTGCTAGAAATGCGGAAAGAAAGGACACCTAAAGAAAGACTATAGATCTCGGAAGGGAAAAGAAGGAGATTCACAGCAAGAAAACAATCATGAAGAAAATGTGACAGGTGAGG